>WKFP01014720.1:21970-82597 GCA_011057875.1 Pterocles orientalis | reverse complement strand
TAAAAAAAAAAAAAAAAAAAAAAAGACATCCAAGTCCTTATCTTCCCTGAGGGTACACTACATCTTACTATGATAAACGGTAAATGAAAAAGGTTGCTGCTGTTGCCATAGCAGGAGAAGAAAGCGTTTTCCTTTCCAGAAGTGTCACATCCTTTAGCTTCCACTCTTTAGATGCCTCTCATGTATGTCGCTGGGTACCCATAAAAAATATTACAATCACCAGGCCTATCAAATTGCATCTGATTTTTTAATTTAACATTTCCCCTGAGCAATTACCAAGAAACATGAGCAATTTTTCCAACAACATCCAGAAGCCCTTTTTGGCTGAACAAATAAATTATAGATGGGTTGAAATTAGTCAGAATACAACTGGTGAAAGTCTTTTGTAAGTATAAGGGGAAAGATGTCACTAACTCTGAACTGTTCTCTATAATGTAGTCACTAATTACCGCACCATCGTGTTATAGAACATTTTATATTGTGATATATATATTGCAACCTGTTCCAGTGTCTCACCACCCTCACCATAAAAAATTTCTTCTTTATATCCAATCAGATTTTATCCTTTTGCAATTCAAAACCATTGACCCTTGTCCTGTCACTTCAGCCCTTGATAAAAACTCTCTCCATCTTTCTTATAAAACTTCTTAATATAATGAAAGGCCACAGTAAATTGTCTCTGGTGCCTTCTCTTCCCCAGGCTGAACAACCACAACTCTTTCAGCCTTTCTTCGTATGGGAGGTGTTCCAGCCCTCTGATCATTCTCATGGCCCTCCTCTGGACCTATACTAACAGGTCCATGTCTATCTTGTACTGAAGAGCCCAGAGCTGGATGCAGTACTCCAGATGGGAGTACCATGAGAACAGAGTAGAGAGGGAGAATCACCTCTCTTGGCCTGCTGGCCATGCTTCTTTTGACGCAGCTCAGGATGTGATTGGCTTTTTGGGCTGCAAGCACACATTGCCAGGTTGTGTCCAATATTTCATTCACCAGTGTCTATCCTCAAAGCCCCCTTCCACAGAGCTTCTCTCAATCCATTCACCCATCCATCTGTATTGACATTGGGGATTGCCCCAACCCAGATGCAGGACCTTGCATTTGGCCTTGCTGAGCTTCATGAAATTTGCATGGGTCCACTCCTCAGGCTTGTCAAGGTCCCTCTGGATGACATCCCTTCTCTCTAGCGAATCAGTTGCAACATCAATCAATCCCACTGTCTATGTCACCGACGAAGATATTAAATAGCATAACCAGAGTATAAAGACCAGTCACTAAAAGCAAAAGACGCTTTGTAGTGAGACGTATCTAACTGATACTGATAAATAAGCCTAGTGGAAATTCATTTGAGGTTTTGACCTCTGTTTGCCTGTGTTAGTAGGTCCATTTGACCTACTATTCAGCTAGTGTAGATAGAACTCTAATTGCTGAGTCAGAACAGGTTTCTTTGTAAGCTCTACACATCTATAATAATAACTTAAAAAGTGCTATGCCACACTGCAAGCAACATTTTTTAATAACTGATCAGGGATCTGCAAAGATACAGTTATAAGTTTTAATATGCCCTAAAGGGGTGCTTTATGCGTGTTTTTCAAAGGGGTTAAGAGGAATTTGTATTCTGTACATCAATGTTCCACTTTAATCTGTGTGAGATTAAGAAAATGCCACAACTTGTTAGAGGCATAATGAATGAATAGCTGTGTAATAAAGCATGTATATGGTGTGAAATGAGCTACATGGGTCACCAAAAAGCTGTGACAAGGAGTCATATCTGCAATGTCGTTATTTTCTTTCACTGGAATAAAGCTGTTCAGACTCAAATCTCAGGCAATCAGCAGCCTTGCTTGATCCTGTTGAAGTACAAATTTCTATAAACTTCTTTGTGAAGTTCAAAATAGTGGAAATACAGCACTTCCTATGATATTATACCAATTTCTTTGCCATATCTGAAAAATGTAAAGATACAGAAAATATTTCAACTCTTGTGAAAATACACGGCTCTAATACATTTTTGAGTAAGTGCTATGTCAATCTGTCAGAAGAATCAACTATTTTCTCACACTTCATTAGTCACAAACATGCCATTTGGCTAAAGACAATTTTTACATGCAAATGTTTTTCACTAAATTTTGCACACACTAACTAGAAAATGTGATTTTTAGCATTTTATTCAGGTAGCATTATTAATGACAGAGATTATTAACAAAATAATAAGTGAGCTGAGTCAGAATTGTGCTCAGAAATTCCTAGTTCTGCATTTTTCTTTTGTGACAATGGAGGTGCTTGATTCAGCCCAACTATGGAATGAACTCAAAAGTTCTATATTCAAAAATTTAACATTTCAGAGCAAATGAGTAGTTCTAATTCCCTTTTTATTCCTTTATTACTTAAAGCATATAGACCGATAAATACAAACATACATACCTACAGATGCACACATGTGCAATGTTCACAGATGAACATATACAGAGCTTATGCTTTTATTCCTTGAACATCAATATTTGTATCTAGGTTTGATGCAGGTTTTCTGTGGCTGGTTCCGCTAGTTATGGTGGTGATTGATACTAAGATTAGTGGGATTCCTTAATACTTTGCTGCCATCGTGTGGCTGGTGAGATAAATAAAATGACAAGAAAGGAAATCGGCTGTTAAAAGCCTCAACAGCCTATCTGGAAGACAGGGACTGCATCTCAAATTATGTTAATGAGCTGACTGACTGGACAAGCAATACTGCGCTTTTTTGTAGAACCATGACATTTCGTCACTGCCATTTTCCAAAAATATACACAACTAACGTCATGACTCACATCTTCTCTTTTTCATGTTCTCTAAGACATCAGTGTTTGTGCCTACTCCAGGTTATATTTGTTAGCCCTACAACTAGCAAAAGCATCTGACTTGCATTCGTACCTTTCCAGGTAAAGCCCTGAAGAAAAAGTTACACAATGCCTGCAGTAGGAATTACTCTGATCAAAACCAGCTGTTCTCAGAAATTCCAGTTTGAGAGTCATAGCAGTATTTATCCTGATGAACCTAAGGGCGATATAAAATTGGTAAAGCAAAATAAACTGTAAGACTCAGTGTTACTAATACCAGCCATGGTCCGCTATCTAAAACAGTAGAAGTGGATGAAATGCACCTGATTTTCCATGCCTGTAACTACTCTGGCCAGAATTTGCTTTGGGACTGTTTAAAAAAAAATTCTAAAAATTTTAAAAGTGTATTTTAGCTGATGGCAAACGAGTCCACAGAAAGTTGGAGGCAGATGCCCAAAAACTGGAGGATATTTCAGATACTTTGATGTTGACAGAAGGAAAATTATCTGGAGGAGCTGTGAGAAAACTAGACTGTATGGAAAGAGTTTGTCTGTTAATTGAAGTAACAATATTGCTGTTATTTTCTTAGGAAAGATGTAGTCTTGTAGTTAGAATCCTTTTCTAAAATTGTTGTGTAGCTTGTGGTGCACGATGTAGCATGCTCAGTACTCGTTTAACAATTCACAAGGCCACTGACAAGGGATGATTGTATTTTACCCTTCTATATCCTTGGATGTTTATCAGAACATGAGGAATTCCATATGCCGAACTCTGGAAAGTATTACTTGGCTCCTTGGTAATTTATTTTGGCAGTCTTAGTGACAGGTTTATAGTTGCTACTGGGTCTTCTCTTTGGTAAGGTTTGTGTCAGAGATGACTGTTCTTGAACACAATTTTGGTCTTAGCATGGAAGTATTTCACTAGACTTTGTCTAGTTTAAGTATTCATTTACTGTATGCTTTTTTATTGTATAGAAATAAGAGATATAGCATCGGATCGAATACTTTGCGAATACTCATGCTTTACGATATTCAGTATTTCCTCCTGAAATGGATGGTTTCCAGATGGAAACAAAGTGGGAAAAATTTATGACACAAGTGCATTTTTAGTAGGAGGATTTATTACTATTTAATCATAGCTTCTTTTTAAAAATATGTTCTGATGTAAACCCATTTCGTATTGCATAATTACAATGTTAACAGCTATTAATGCCTTTATTAAAAAATAAGATTTTCTTGAATCTCCAAACTCCTACTCCTTGAAAAGTTTTAAAAGGCCAAAACCCTAACCTCAAAAAAAGAAGTTTGACTTGGGAAAAAAAAAATGTTATGAAGCAAAGAATAATTTTTTTACCAATTTCACTCTAAAGGAACTCAAGTTGTATGGTGAAACACAAGTTTAAAGCCCTGGGATGCAGAAAGTTTTCCCTCAGTCTTCACTGGAAAGGACTCAAGCCACACCATCCAAATCACAGAGGGCAAAGGCAGGGAATGAGAGAATGAAGAACTGCCCACTGTAGAAGAAGATCAGGTGCGAGACCACCTAAGGAACCTTAAGGAGGACAAGTCCATGGGACCTGATGAGATACATCTGTGGGTCCTGAGGGAACTGGCCAATGAAGTTGCCAAACCACTATCCATCATATCTGAGTAGTCATGGCAGTCCAGAAAAGTTCCTGCTAACTGGAAAAGCAGAAATACAACTCCCACTTTCAAGAAAGAAAAAAAGGAAGACCCAGGGAACTACAGAGCAGTCAGTCAGTCACTTTTGTGCCTGGCAAGATCATGGAGCAGATCCCCCTGGAGATTCTGCTAAGGCACACGGGAAATAAGGAGCTTATTGGTGACAACCAACATGGCTTCATCAAGGACAAATCACGCCTGACAAATTTGGTGGCCTTCTACAACAGGGCTACGACATTGGTAGATAAGAGAAGAGCAACTGATATCGTCTACCTGGACTTGTGCAAAGCCTTTGACACTGTCCCACATGAAATTCTCATCTCTAAATTGGAGAGGCATGCATTTGACAGTGGGATCACATGGTGGATAAGGAATTGGATGGGTGGTTGCAGCCAAAGAGCTGTTGTCAAAGGCTGAATATCCAACTGGAGACCAGTGATGAGTGGTGTTCGTCAGGGGTCGGTACTGGGACCAGTGTTGTTTAACATCTTTGTTAGAGACATGGACAGTGGGATGGAGTGCACCCTCAGCAAGTTTGCCGATGACACCAAGCTGTGTGGTGTGGTGGACACACTGGAGGGAAGGGATGCCATCCAGAGGGACCTTGACAGGCTGGAGAGGTGGGTCCATGCAAACCTCATGAAATTTAACAAGGCCAAGTGCAAGGTCCTGCACGTGGGTCGAGGCAATCCCAAGCACAAATACAGCCTGGGTGGAGAATGGATAGAGAGCAGCCCTGAGGAGAAGGACTTGCACGCGCTGGTAGATGAGAATCTCAATATGAGCCAGCAATGTGTTCTTGCAGCCCAGAAAGCGAACTGTGTCCTGGGCTGCATTAAAAGAAGTGTGACCAGCAGGTCGAGATAGTTGTTTCCCCCCCCTCTACTCTGCTCTCATGAGACCCAACCTAGAGTATTGTTACTAGCTCTGGAGTCCTTAGCAGGGAAGGACATGGATCTGTCAGAGCAAGTCCAGAGCAGGGCCACAAAGATGATCAGAGGGCTGGAGCACCTCCCGTATGCGGACAGTCTGAGAGAGTTGGGGTTGTTCAACCTGGAGAAGAGAAGGCTCCAGGTAGACATTATAGCAGCCTTCCAGTATTTAAAGGGGCCTACAGGAAAGATGGAGAGGGACTCTCTGTCAGGGAGTGTAGTGACAGGAAGAGGGGCAATGGTTTTAAGCTGAAAGAGGGTAGATTTAGGTTAGATATTAGGAGGAAGTTTGTTTACTTTGAGGGTCGTGAGACACTGGAACAAGTTGCCCAGAGAAGCTGTGGATGCCCCATCCCTGGAAGTGTTCAAGGCCAGGTTGGATGAGGTTTTGAGTAACCTGCGCTAGTGGAAGGTGTCCCTGCCCATGGCAGAGGGTTGGAACTCAATGACCTTTAAGGTGTCTTACAACCGTAACCATTTCATGATTCTATGATTCTATGAAATGTAAAACTCCTTTGATAATGTTTTCAGTCTGCATGCATGCATATGGAGACCATGGTTGAAGTACATTGTTCCCAACATCATTCACGAATCAAGAAAATTCCAGGAAAATATAATAACTTTATTGAATATACATTTTTTTTTTATCTTATAAAAGAGTCTAAATTGGGGGTGGGGGGTGGGGGGAAATGGCATCTATGCCAAACAACATCAAACAATCACAAGCATAACAAGTTCTGGTTGAGACCCACAATGTGTAGCTGAAATGTGTAAGATTACCCTTCACTAAAGACAACAAAAGCAATGAGCTTTGGTTTTAAATAAATAAATAACACATTAATATCTAAAACATGCCCAAACTGTTTTGCTTTCCAAAGCTGTTAAACATAAGAGTCTAATGTAGCTAATTTATGTTAATTTAAGAGATAGCAAATTCATTCTAATGAAGAAAAATTGGAAAATTTGTTTAGAAAATAATTTGACAGAATATCAGGTTTTTATTGTCAATTTTTTATACTTAGCCTGTAAGCTGGCTAAGATTTCCTGATAATTGAGAATGAAAAATTTACGTGTCAAAAAAAGAAGAAAAATATCCCTACATTTGTAATCTTTTTCAAATTTTTAACATGAGATTCTTATAAAGTTGTCATTTAAAATTTCAGAAGTTTTAAACACAAATCAAAATGAATGTTTTAATTCTTATAGTGCTTACTATTGATAATACTGCCATTTTTCAGTGTGCCTTTTTCATGCATATTTCTGCCATTAAAAGAAGTCACTAGAATAATTTAAGAATGTTGACAAAGACTATTGTCAGAGAAAATCCATTCATCATGTGAATATAAATTTGGGAGAAAAAGTTATGTTAAGATTTAATAGTGAAAATATGAGGCACCTTCCTTTAATCAACTTAACTTATTTTAACACTCTTGTCTTTACAAGTGTGACAAATTAAATATTTTAAAACACTTGTAAATTTCAGTGTATTTTCCTCTACTTACAATTTTCTACTGTAAGTCTTAAGTCTGTTTGTGAGTCCATGAGCCATTTCTTCAGGAGTCAAAATCCCATGTCTCCAGTACTGCAGTTATTTACTTTTTCCCATTTTCTCAAATCCCTTTTTTCATTTCTGTTTGTTCCTCTTTGCAACCTCTGTCTCCTTACCTGAAGAAAACCTGGGTTAGCTGTTCTTCATCATGAATGTTTTCCACATTCCTCCTTCAAACCTTGGAATAGGAAGGGAATCATGCTGCATGCACTACATATATTAGTGTAGACAAACAGCCTTTTCCTGATATCAGCTGTCAGTAGACCATCTCAACCCATTGTTTCTGTCTGGTTTTGGTCCCTCGTTCTTTCTCCATAAACTTGATCAGTGTCACAAAGAGGATGAACAATTACACTGTCTATTAATTACTTCTCTGATTCCTCAAATGAGTCAATAGCCCCCCCATGGCTTGTGAAAAAGTCATCAGTGCTTGACAACCAATACCACAGAAAGATTTATAAAAAGTATAAAACACATGGGTCAACTTCTCTAATGCCTACATTCATTAAAGAAGTTTTTCACTTCACATCTATGCTTGAAACCAGTGGGTTTGAACTATGACTTTGTGTTTAGTGTCCCTAGTGATTTTTTTTCTTGTTTTCCCTTGCTAAAAAACCAAAACCTTAATTTACTACTCTGCCATTAATCTTAGGACCTCTGCTAATAAGACTGTTATCGGGTATAGTCACAGAAGAAAATGTGTTTTCCACCCTCAGCTCCAGCCTCATTTGAGAAAGCTAATAGGATTCACTGGCTCTTTATCCAGGAACTACCATGTTAACTTTTCTCAGTAGGTGGTATTCACATTTGGATTATGCAGATATTATCCTTATTGCCTAGGACAGAGATAATTTCCATTATGTTTTGCAAGGAAACCACTATTTTCCAAAGTCAAGTTGACTTTTGGCTTTATTGTTCATAACCAAAATGCCTTGCGAAAATTTCAACAATGTAGTTGCATTGGAAACAGTGCCAGAACTATGAAATCCTCATAAAGTCATTGAAATTCGTGATAAATGCCTGTAGTACCAGCAAGTATAAAAGAAATTCCATTACTTTGTACAGAGAAGGCACCTTAATTTCTCCCTTGCCCTCAAACCATTTTTGTTTAATGTTTAAGAGGATTTATTCTTCTCATTGTTAGTAGCTTCATGATTTTTAAATTTTTTTCAAATACCTGTTATATTCAATGAAACACTGTACTCTCAAAAGAAAAATCCTTCCAAAAATCAGCCTCTTGTTTAACTGTCATCTCTGGATATACCTGTCTTTCCTGACAGAAAGACTTTCATTTTGCTCTAAATCTAAAATTTCATCTGGTTTTACCAGATACTAGAAGAGAGAATAGAAAGCAATGTTTACGGAATGTATTTCTTCCTGATGTTGGGAATTCAGAGGGCTGGAGCACCTCCTGTACAAGGACAGGATGAGAGAGTTGGGCTTGTTTAGCCTGGAGAAGAGAAGGCTCCAGGTAGAACTTATAGTAGCCTTCCAGTGCTGAAAGTGGGCTACAGGAGAGATGGGGAGGCACTCTGTCAGGAAGTGTAGTGACAGGACGAGGGGTAACGGCTTTAAGCTGAAAGAAGGCAGATTTAGATTGGATATTAGGAGGAAGTTTTTTCCTGTGATGGTGGTGAGGCAGTGGACCAGGTTGCCCAGAGAAGCTGTGGATGCCCCATCCCTGGAGGGGTTCAAGGCCAGGCTGGATGAGGCTTTGAGAAACCTGGGCTAGTGGGAGGTGTCCCTCCCCATGGCAGGGGGGTTGGAACTTGATGATCTTTAAGGTCCCTTCCAACCCAAACCATTCTATGATTCTATGATAAAAAGAGCACAAAAGGAGGTTGATTTCCCAATACTTTCTTAATGTGGCCAATTAATTGTCCCTAAGATACAGGAGTACTTGTAAGGCAAATTATGGGTTCCTAGACTCTTGCAGCTAAGGTGTATTTAGATTTTTCACTAGGGTATGTGGCACAAAAACTGACACACATTCAGAAGCAGTCATCTTTTAAAAATCCTCAAAGCAGATGTCTATTTAAAAAATCAGCTGAGTCTTTTCAAGACAAAAAAAAAAAGAAATTTGGCAAATTGCCAGCAAATCTTAAAACAGCTGATTCTTAGAAGCCTCTTTGGATGTCTGGAGTCCTTTGTTCTTCCTGCATCATCATCACAGAATGCTGCTGTCGAGTCATAGCTAGCCAAAGTCTTTTTTTCAAGCTATAGGTAAATACGGCACTTTAGCAATAACTAGGACTTCCAGATTTATTGCCCTAGAGTTGATAGTCTGAAAAAGCCACAGGGCCTAGCTATTGGTTCATCGGAAAAAGAGCTGGAGTCAAGCTGTTAAAAAGTATAAAGGGATTACACAGTGTTGTGACTGTGGGATTTGTCAGTCCTAAACGCAATGGGAATCCTTGACTATAAGGCGGCAACATATGTTGAGATTTTACGGCATGTTTCAGGCACCTGAGAAAAACATGTTACTCAGCAGTGACAGAATTTCTATTTCTGCAGAGCCACATCGCAGTAATTTAGCCAATGCTTTCAGGACTAGCATTCAGGACAATATCTTCTGAATGGCACTTTCTAAATAGGCTAATATTTCCTAGTGCATTTGGATTAAGTTTTTGTTTTCTGAGAAAGAAAAGGTGTCATACATATGGTCAAATTCCTGATTGTGCAAGTTCTGAACATCTATTTAGAGCATTCTGCCAGTGTATGCATTTCAGTAAGGTTATAAAACACTCACAGTACGTGATGTATCAAACAAGGTATCAAAGTTAGCCAAAAGCTTCAATGTAGCATTAATTCCACAGACGGTTCATAGTGGCTGTTTATTCAGTATTTGCAGAGGCCTAAAATAAACTTTGGAAGCCAGAATTGTATTATACAACAGCAAACAGCAAAGGGACCCATGAGGATAATCGTAAGAACGCCTCAAGTCTGTCAATACTCATGTGCCCAGTCAGTTGCACTCACACAAACAAGAAACTTGGAGCTCGAAACATCAGAACTGAATGCCTACAGGAATGCAGAGAACAGAAGGATATTGCAGTGAGCATCCAGATGGGGAAAAAAAAGAAAAAAAGTCTGAAAACAACTGAACATGGATAATGTGCAGTTTGACTTGCAGCAGTCATTTTAGTAAGCGTATACACTTTGCAGCCAGGAGACAAATACTTTTCCTGTGACTTTTAATATTAAGACAGTTGATACAGAAGGAGTGGTGGCCTTTGCAGATATTCACTGGTTTTTGATGAATCGTCAGGCCTGTGCTTTGTTATGTAAAATAAGTTCAGCACCTGCAAATACAAGACTTTGAGAGCACAAAAGTCATGGTAGGACAAAAGCTTGAACTTCAGAAAAGAGATTTCCATGTGCAGAACAAAGTTCATCACAAAAAGCTCATGGAAATATGTTCAGTGTTTTCATCACTGTACAACATTAGTAATGTAAAATCAGTTTCACTGAAGCTCGTTGATAATCACTACAAACAATTTGTGGCCAGATAGCAACTTCTGCCTGGCACACCTTGATAGATTAGTTATTGGAGCCCTAAAACACACACAGTGCTACCTAAAAGCTAAACAATACACATATTAACTTGGGGCAAAGAAGTTCTTTCAGAAACAGGAGAGATGGGGAGGCACTCTTCGTCAGGGAGTGCAGCTGGAGAACAAGGGGTAACGGGTATAAGCTAAAAGAGGATAAATTTAGACTAGACATTAGGAAGAAATTTTTCACTATGAGGGTGGTGAGACACTGGAACAGGTTGCCCAGGGAGGTTGTGGATGCCCCATCCCTGGAGGGGTTCAAGGCCAGGCTGGATGAGGCTTTGAGCAACCTGGGCTAGTGGAGGGTGTCCCTGCCCATGGCAGGGGGTTGGAACTTTATGATCTTTAAGGTCCCTTCCAGCCCAAACCATGCTATGATTCTATGATTCTATGAAATGACACAGTGGTAGAAACAGGCATAGAGCCCAAGAAAGAAGATGAACAGGCAATTAAGTATATTGATTGTCAGCTCTCTGAAACTGTTTCTGCACTGGCACAGGCCCTTTTACTGTGTTAGAATTAGTCGTAAATTTTTGTTACCGTGAAATCAAAATTAGCCCTACAAAAAGAATGTTAAAAAAATATCAAAATCTCACTAATTCTTCAATTATAAAATTAATAAAGATTGATTCTCCAAAAAAAAAAACCTACTCATAGAGGCATGAAGTCTGTCTAGCTATAAGTCCCTTAAGAGCCAAGTATGCTTCTCCCTGATTCCACAGTAGACTTGCCAGCATCCACCAAATCCTTCTTCCAACAACTGGCAATGAAATCCTCTTTAATTTGTGAAGTCTTTGGGGACCTAGTAGCTCACCTCTTCTTCAGCAATATCATCTTTAAAAAAGGCTGTTATTTCCTCCCTCTAAGAAGTATTTTTATATTCTGCAATGCAAAGGGAGTAAGAGGAGTGGGAAGAGAGAAGAGTCGCTTTGTCTCAAGTTACCTCTCCTAGCGCTTGTCATATCCTTCATCCCAGTCCACACAGACTGAAGAGATTGCATGATTGCATGATGAAATGGATCAAAATTAAAACAGAACTGCAGGACTGCTTCTTTTGCACTGGTGTCCTGAATTGTTTTTGAATGAAGTTTTTCTGTTTTCCAGTTAGTCAAATATGACTCCTCTAGGCAGTTCAATAATGTCTTGATTGACTTCTCAAACAGTGATTTCTGATTCCAAATGCATGATGGAGTTGAATTGCATGCATCCATATATTGAGCAAAAATATGGAGTTAAGTTATGGGGAAAAATGAATGAAACTCAAAGTTAGATTTTAAAGCTAGAGTAACAACTACAAACTCTGCGACACTTCATGATATTTTGCAAAAATAGTATTGCATCATTTTATAACATTTTTTAAAGTAGGTGTATCCTGGTTCTTGAACTTCTTTTCATGTGCTTCACACTGTGACATTAAAACATACTGTGAACATGGTGTACACTAATATTGTCCTTAAATGAGGCTGGATGACTTTCACAAATGGAAACAAATTGTTATCCGATTGCAAAGATGATCTCAACAGTGGATGTGTTTCCTGCCGTTAGCTCACTTGGAATGTTCTTGGCTGAGAGTCAAGGTCATTCTAATCCTGGCAAAGTTAAAAAAATGAATTAGAGAATGCCCATTGTCTTGCCTGCTTTTTACAAAGTGAGAATCCAATCTCTCAATGCCATGAATTATGCTAACTCTAATTAAGTTTAATTGAGTGTAATACCACCTGTGAACGTTATAATTAGAGGCAGCCTTTCTAGAGCACTGCATTGGGACACATAAGGCCTGAGGGTCTGCTAAGACCTCTTGAGAGCAGGGTTTGACTCACAATTGTGTGGTTTAAGAGTGCTTTGTATAGGACAATCTTGATTTCCTTGGAGGCCTTTAAATGCTTCTGAAACATAGTAAAGGATAGAAGAAATAATGTTTTTCATCATTTGGTGGCATTTGCATACTTCTCTGACTCAGTATTAATACAAAAGAATTAGTCCACGGATGGGAACACATTAGCTGTGACATCACTGCCATTTAAAAGAAAGACAAAGATAGAAAACACTTATGCTAGCTCATGGCCTTCTCTGTTTTTTTTTTTTTTTCTGTTTTTCCCAAACTCTGTATAGAAACAAGCCAAAATCCTTAAATATTTTGTCAAAAGGTGTAACCTACTGACTCTAGCACCCTCAGTCTCATGCAAGTTTGGCAATTACACTGTTAATCATTCATCAACCTTGTTTGCCATGCTAAACATTACCCTCAGCTTCTTCAGAAAGCCACCTGCTGCCCTTCACTCCCCTTCTTTTTGAAGATCTGCTTTTCCTGGGAAAGTTGCTGACTAACCACAGGACATTTGAAAGGAAAAGGGACACAGTTTACAGGTCCTAGCAGGAGGGCTAAAGACTAACTTGAATAGCATGTCGCCTTCCTTTAGTGTGTCATAATTGTGTTAACCACAGCAAGTCAGGAGAAAATAAGTATTCCTTTTTTCTCTGTAGAGAGCCAGCAGCCCATTTTCAGGTACTATAAAAGCACAACTTTGTGAACCTTCAAACTGTACCACTAAAAGCTAAAAAAAGGTCTTGCTTTATTATTACACAGTTCCTGTTCTATTTTGATCACATAGCTAAGGAAATCTTGAAGGAAAATAAAGTTTACCCCCTCCCCATTTGTCTCTGAAAAGCTCCATTTAATTTGGTAGGCAGGAATTACATTTGTTTAATTTCTTTGGCATTCCTTCCATTGAAAAATAAAATTTAAGGTGTTCAGGTTACTGTTGTTGCAACAAACAGATCTAAAGGAGGATTCTGTGGTTTCTTTATATTTACACAGAAGCTGTAAATTTAGCTCAGAGCTAAACTCTTTAATAACTGTCGTTTAGTTCATGTACTGCTAGCTAGATTCAGTTTCGGTTCCTCAGAGCTTTTTTTTCTTCTAAAGGTAAGAAGCTACAAGTGGATAAATGAAAAGCTCTATCAGGTCAATTTATGTCGGTTCACAATTCACCAGTGGAAAATCCAAGGTGTATAGTTGCAGAACTGTCTACCAGTAAAGGACTTTAAGTTAATTAAGAGTCAAAATGAAAGAAAAAAAGGTAGTGTTGGATTGCTGAGAAAAGGTCTATGCAAATCTCTGTTCTGGTGGATTCAACTGAAACTTACTTTGGTGAACTTAAACAGCGAGCGACTCCAGTGCGCATTACTTGTTGTTGGGATAAAGGCTTTTTTTCTATTTCCACTTTGAAAATAGCAAAGGGTATTTATTTTTCTGTAATAGACAAAGGCCTGTTTAACTTATTGACGAATATCCAGACCCTGGCGGTTGATTTAAATTGCATTTACATGAGCACAGTGTCATGGGCAAGGACTGAGTAGCAACTGCATGCTACATGGTCACTCCCTTCCCCCTGCCTTTCCCCATGCCGGTGGGAAAGGACAAAAAAAGGTGGAGATTTGTGAGTTGAGGTAACAACAGATTTCTTAATATTACAACACAAGGAAAAGAAAATATAATAATAAACAGGATTCTAGAACAACACACAATGGAAAGACGCTCTCCACAACAAAACCCCCACCCGTCTCCCGGCTACCTTCCCCTGGTGTTTCCCAGGCATGACTTCAGTATGGTATGGAATATCCCTTTGGCTATGCCCACCTCCCAGCTTCTGTGAAAATTAACCCTATCCCAGCTGAACCCAGGACACACAGTCTTGAGGAAATATCACAAATTGTCAGGTTTCAGGGCCCAGCCTGTCGTGACATCTTTTTTTTCAAAATTGCTCTATCAGATACATTCCAAAATTAAAACCATTGTGATGGCCCTACACTAGGGGACTTGATATGCCAAAGACTATCTTCAACCCCCCTATCCTTTGTTAGATTAATTTTAACTTCACTATACCTCAAAAAAAAATCATATAAAGGAGTATGCTGTCTCAATCACCTTGTTTTTCTTCAGAAAGGCACAGAAGGAATCCAAATAAAAACTGTGGTAGCATAGAGGCAAAGAATAAAATTCTAAAGTCCTACTGATTAAAACTTTAGCACAGAGTTTTGCAGTTATTTTTCATGATACATATTCAGTTATTAGATTTTAATTCATGTCTTGAAAAGTGAGAAACAGGATTACTAATCCAACTTTTTTTTCCTCACAAAACAAATTCCAAATATTGTGCTGCTGGATTTCTCTCATAGCAACAAAAGGTGAAGGCAGCATAGAAGGGAACCAGATTTGTCACATTGAGAATGAAAATGGAGCACTTAGAAATCTTTCAATAAAAGATAGGAAACTAATGCTTCCCTCTCTACTGTCTCACAGTACAATACAATTGATGCTGTTGTAAAGATTTCCAGGATTAGTACAGGAATTATGTTTCAAAATGTGCAGTTCAAATCATTTTGGAAAAAAAAAAAAAGTATCTAATTTTTTTCTACCAATGTCAACCTTGTAAAAAAAAAGGTAATTCAATAAAAATTTGGTTGAAAAAGAGAAAATAAAGACTTAAAATATTCAAGATGTAGCTATTTTCTCCATAAATACAGCGAGTAAGAAAGCTTCAATGTACCAGACATGAAAATTCCATAATTAAGGTGTGTACATGGCTACAAATGAAAGCTGAACTACCAGACTGTTCAAGCGCAGCTTCATGAAGCTCAGACTCTTCTTTCATGCCCCAGAGTACCATATGCCTAAAATCTAAAATACCCTCTTTAATGAAGTGTAAACTTCAAAACAGCAACAAAATGCACTTACCTTACAATTAGATTAAACCATTTTTTCCATTCCACTTCATCTGTGTCAAAGTACTTCTAATGATTTTCTTTATAACCAGGTAAGCAGTAAATTAATTCCATAGTTTAAGCTATAGAAAAGTTGCGTTTTGTACTTTGAATACCATCCTTTCATATAAGAAAGTATGAGTTACACGAAATGCTGCAAAATCCCCTGTTTCACTACTGTTAATGTTTTGGGGAATTTATTTTAATAATAGATAGCTGTTCATAGCATGTATTTCATACTAATGTTAATAGCACAATAATATTATGATAATATATTTGAAAGAGTTTGATACTGATATCACTGTATCTGTATTGATTTTTGATACAAAAAACTTCAGCTTACTCCATTCTTTTTAGAAATTGTGAATGCAAGAAGGCTTGAAACTAGCACAAAGTATTTGAGAGAAAGTGTTAAGTGTATGCTGAAGTACAGACATTTTTCTCTGAGGCTTGCCAGTAGCCAACAGGCATAAAGTGGTCTACAGGTAACAGTTTGTGGAAAAAAAAAGAAAAAAAAAAAAGCCCTGAGATGTGGAAAACTATTGTTCCTATTTCGGGTCATAGCAAGATTCTAGTATTGAATTTACGCAGTTCATCAGAGCAACAATCAAAATCAATCCCACCGAACCAAAAATACACATCTCTTCCTGCAATTTCTTGAACTATTATCCAATATTAGACAGCAACTACTATTTGTCAGACTAGTGTGCCACCAAATCCACTCCTAGAAGGTACAACCTGGCTTTCAGACCAGCAAAGGTAAGTCTGGTCACCTTGGCATTGCGCTGCTCCTACCCCAACAGCAGTATGGAAAGGAAAGCATCAAGTTCATTTAGAAAGCATGAAGCCTACATGAAGCAGGCTTTGAGGTCTGACACAAATACACACTAGCAACAGGGAATCAAAAGCTTTTGCCTCGGGTGCTCTGTAGGAATTATCCTGACCATGCTACTGTTTTAGAAGACTGGAAAGGTAGTTAGAGATCATTTACTGGTTGGTGAATGGATTAGTAAAATGAACATAATAAACCATATAACGCTATAAAAGAGCAAAGAAGAGTATCTTTTATTAAGTTGTTTGGGGTTCTTCTCTTTCCTCTTTCTGGCTTTCCTTGTGTATTTTGCTTCCTTTACACACTTTCTTTGTGTGTTTTTACTTCTTTTTCTCTGCCTTTCCATCTCCATGTTATTTCTATATCACCTGTCTGCAGTGGTAAAATTATTAACATTTAAGATTTGAGAGGTCTGGCTAAGAAGTTTATCCTGACTAGAAGAATCTTCCTTTCAACTAAAAGCTGAGATTCTGTGATTCTTTCCAACTCCCCACTTCCAAGCTAAGATAACATTGGGTGCACCACTCCTATAGGCTCCACTGAGAACCATATCGTCATACTGTCACATTACTTATTACTGTTTCATTTCTTCTTAAAATTGTGGCAGTTAGCAAGCTACTTAAGGAATCAGTCTCTCTCAGGATGGATACCTGGCCTTGTTAGCAGTGAAATTATTTTCCTCACCTCCTCCTCTTTTTCTGAAACAGTATAGCTGTGTCTCTGCGATCACTTGGGAGATAACATGGGAGAAGAGGTGGAGATGCTATCCAAATGCTCCCTCATTATGACCACAGTTAGTAAACCTTCTGTCTAACCTGTCCTCAACTGTACTTGTGTTATTATGCACTTGGAGTTCCCAGATTCTCTGGCACTTCTTTAAACCTTTGATTACATTCTCACACTTTGTGAGAAGTTTTAACAAATTATAACAGAGGCCAGCAAAAGAGAACCAGTAATTAACTTTCCCAAATTTGTTCCAGAAGGCCAGTGAAGTATGGCAAAGATTCCCATTGATTTCCATCAGTTCCCTCATCATTACCATAGAGTGAAACGCCTGCTGATTAAAATGTAATGAAATCTGAGCGAGAAAGAAGCTTTTTCCCTTTTCTTACATTGCAATGCTTTTAATCTTCAAATGCTGAATTAGAAGCATCATTGTAGTAATGGTGGTCTACAGAGATAAGTGAGGGACGATGTCTTGTGAAGGCTAGTTATTCTTTATCTAACAAACCAATAGTGGGGAAAAGATGGGCAAGAGATGGAGCACACAAACCTTTCTTCAAATCATGTTGACATAGATTTAACATTGTTGCTCCTAGCTCCTTAAACATTTCCTGACTGTTGTTTCCTTCTATTGCCTTGAGTATGATCTATTTTGGTCCAAAGTAACTCATGACCAAAATAACGCAATTTATTTGCCTGATATTAATTCATTACATATACTTAACAGGAAATTAAGGAAACTGCATCATTAAACATGGCAGATTTGCACATGGCTTATATGATATTTACAACTGCATACACATCCATACAGTCTCAAAACCATAGTCTGAAGTGGGTACTTCATCTTAACTTGGAAAAAAGTTCCTTCTCCGTGCATTTAAGATTTTGTCTGCTGATCTCTTACCAGGACTAAGATTAGATACAGGGATGAAAAAAATGTCACAAACACTGATTTTTTCCAATAAGACACAGAGAAGATTAAAAGCTAACCTTAGTGATTATAATATTTATGTTACAGAAAGAATAGCAGGTAACATTTAACCATGTCTGAATGCTTTAATTTTGCTTTTAACAACATGGTTTGAGAAAGGTTTTCAGTATCTTTTCCCATTGTTTCTTGAGCCTTTCTAACTCCTCAGGAACGTGATACATAGGTCTGTAGTAAGCATCAAACAGAACCCCCCAAAAAAAAGAGCCTTTAAAAACCAGAAAACTAATTTTTAATGCAGTAAATGGCAGGTGTGAGTAACGCAACATAAGGGTTGCAGCAATGCTAAAATCAGTGGGCTTGCTGCAAACTACTAGGAACAGTTCTGTTTCTCATTCTTTTTCTGGCTAATAAAATGCAAATATCTGGGTTAATTTTCTTTCATAGTGTCTTTATAGCTCCTTTGTGTTCCCTTTATACTCAGTAGAGAGAAGTATGTCAAGCATGCAGCTCCTTTTCTCCCAAACTAAGACATCTAAAAGAGCTCAAGCTCTCCTGTTTGATTCCTTTAGCATTAGAAGAGTCTAATATGGCTAACTTAATGCAGAGGTCTACATCATCTAAGTGAATTCAAACTAAATTTATCCCTCCTGACCAGTATTACTGAAATAAACTGGGTTCCATTCTAAAGTAAGTCAATAACTTACATCAATCATTCTCTTGTCCTTTAGTATTTATAATGCCATCTGGGATCTAAAAATCATTCAGTCTATTTATCAGTAGTTATCAGTCAGTTTATCCATAAAAAACCACCATCTTTTCACCTATATTCTGAGCTACCCAAGCATCTAATACAAAAATAAATGTAAAAATCATAATTAGCACTGTGAGAACAATTCATTTTCTATTTCACTGACCAACAGAAACTTAATACTGTTCTTGTCTCTCCTGAGAAACAGCAAGTGGGGAAAAAAGCTTTTCCTTTCAAAAGGATTCAGTGAATTGTTTTCTCTGTATCATTGACCAACCTGATCTCCTTCTATGACCAGGTGACCCGCCTAGTGGATGAGGGAAACACCGTGGTTGTCATCTGCTTGGACTTTAGCAAGGTCTTCGACACCGTGTCCCACAGCATTCTCCTGGAAAAGCCAGTGGCTCATGGCTTAGACAGGAACAGCCTTTGCTGGATAAAAACTGGCTGGATGGCCGAGCCCAGAGAGTCGTGGTGAACGGAGTTAAGTCCAGGTGGTGGCCGGTCACCAGTGGTGTTCCCCAGGGATGGGTTTTGGGGCCTGTCCTGTTTAACATCTTTATTGATGACCTGGATGAGGGGATGGAGTGCTCCCTCAGTCAGTTTGCTGATGACACCAAACTGAGCGGGTGTGTTGATCATCTCCTTGAGGGCAGGGAGGCTTTGCAGAGGGATCTGGACAGGCTGGACCCATGGGCTGAGGCCAGTTGTATGAGGTTCAATAAAGCCAAGTGCCAGGTCCTGCACTTTGGTCACAACAACCCCCTGCAACGCTACAGGCTCAGGGGAGAGTGGCTGGAAAGCTGCCCAGTAGAGAGGGACCTGGGGGTGCTGGGCGACAGGCGGCTGAACATGAGCCAGCAGTGTGCCCAGGTGGCCAAGAAGGCCAACGGCATCCTGGCCTGCATCAGCAATAGTGTGGCCAGCAGCACCAGGGCAGGGATTGTGCCCCTGTACTGGGCACCGGTGAGGCCGCACCTTGAATGCTGGGGTCAGTTTTGGGCCCCTCACCACAAGAAAGACATTGAGGGGCTGGAGCAGGTCCAGAGAAGGGCAATGGAGCTGGGGAAGGGTCTGGAGCACAGGGCTGACGAGGAGCAGCTGAGGGAGCTGGGGGTGTTCAGTCTGAAGAAGAGGAGGCTGAGAGGAGACCTCATCACTCTCTACAGCTGCCTGAAAGGAGGGTGCAGTGAGGTGGGTGCTGGGCTCTTCTCTACAGTAACAAGTGATGGGACAAGAGGAAAAGGCTACAAGTTGCACCAGGGGAGGTTTAGGCTGGATATTAGAAAAAATGTCTTCACTGCAAGAGTGCTCAGGCATTGGAACAGGCTGCCCAGGGAGGTGGTGGAGTCACCATCCGTGGAGGGGTTCAAGAAACGTGTAGATGTTTGGGACATGGTTTAGTGAGTTAGGTGGTATTGGGTTGACGGTTGGACTTGGTGATCCTTGAGGTCTTTTTCCAACCTTAATGATTCTGTGATTGGCATCTGAGCAAAAGAGATTACAGGAAGAACTACAGCTACTGGCCAGCACACTTTAAAGCTAGTCTTCACATGGAGTAACATGTAAAATACAAATCCTCTGAGTACAGGAAATCTGTTTCTAACTGGCAACTACACAATGTACTTAAAACTAGAAAACCCTCTACTACATTCATAGACACTTCTGAGGCAGATTTGCACCAGTATGGTATGCTAGACTTTTTTTCAATAAATTAAAGCCACAGTTCTGAAAGCAGTGTTGAAATAAGGCAAACAAGAATTTTTTTTTTCACAAAATCAGCCAGTCACAACTGAAAGTGTACAGAACCATGTACAGTTCTTTCACTGAGATATTAAATGCAACAAATAATAATAATAAAAAAAACATTGTGCAATATAAGCTCCTCTTTGGAAATGATAGACTGTTTGTCACATTGAGTTTAACCCATTCAGAGGTGTTTTTTCCTATTAAACTCACTTTAAGACTTTGTTCAGCCTTACTTATATTCGGAGGGGCCTACCTTTAAATAATATAGCTAATTCACTGGCCTCAAGGTGTCTTGTTTTCTGTTCTGAGACAGCTGAACTCCAAAAATGCGGTCAGTTGTGCTTAATAAAGCACACAGTTGCTATTGCTGCGTTGCATATTAGACTGTTCTCAATTTCCAAGTGGAGACCATTGGCTTCTCTTAGGCTCTCAGGCCCCCCCAGACATTAAACTCTAGAGTATCAGTTCTTCAAACTTTCTCACTCTTGTAAAAATTTGGAAACAGTTGTGCCACTGTACTTATGGCTACCTTCTCAATTAAGAAAAAGGATACATTCAGGTCACAGCATTTTGTTAATTACATGGACAGAGCAAAAGTCAGCAGTTATTCACCCAACTCCATCCTTCAATGTTAATATTAATAGTAACTTTTTAATTCCTGATGTATCACTCCTAAATTATACAAGTGTTGGTATAGGAACAGAAATCGGGTCCAGCTAGGAAACCTTATCTGTTATTCTTCATTCTTTTTTTCCTAATAGAAAAATATAAATTCGCCTTTATATGGGTAAATTGGGGAATATATGTGTCTTTGGTACAATTTCCTATTTAATATGGCTTGACTCAAATCTAATTCATAGAAACTACTTATCATGTAATGTATTGGAATTTTTACATTTTTTTTAAATCTTGTTCTTAGTTTCAATGATTTCTGTAAGTCATATTTTTGTATTAATTCCTTGTTTTATTCTTTTATGAACAGCTTAGTTTATTATTAATTACTGCAGAAGTTTTTAAGCTGTGATTGCTTTCATTTGAAGCTTTGAAGTATTTTCTTACATCCATTAGCAAATCGTCAAGTCATGTTACATTGTTGTAAGTCCACCAGACTATTAATTTTAAACTACACTGTGTTCATTCTCAAATACTGTTTTACAATCAGATATCAAAAAACTGAACTAGAGAATTCCAAGAATGCTTGGCAAGTATGTAATTAGTGGTCAGATTCAGCACAAAAATTTGTTATGACATGGACAAACAGCCTTGATTCAACAAGATTCTGTTTGCAATAGTATGAAAAATATACAGACAAAACCAAGTTCGTGATACCCTTTGCAGTCACACTTGGAATACGTACGGACGCTTTATCTGTCTGGTTGATTCCAAAACCTGCAAATTCATTATTTTGTCTCTCATTTCCTTCTAGATAGTGACATTTACTTCTGTACAGTGGATCATGACAGGATCCACTGCATAGATCATCACAAAAACGTGCAATGAAAGCAAGAAAGTCATATTCTGTACAGTTCTCTGTTTAACAAGCTCATACACATGTTAAAGGATACGGGATTTAAAAAAATGAATGAAATAGTAAACAACACTTAAACATACAAGAAGCTAGAATAGAGAAAAAAGATCTATAAAGAAAGGCCATTTAAGATGGAATATAGTTATGCATAACCACAGGTCAGTTAGAATGGAATTATCTATACTTTCATAAGGAGTAAAACTACCTTTCTTCTAAGTTTGTAAGTAGGAAAAAAAATCAGCCCACTTGTGATTCAGAACAGAAACAAAAGGTTCCCACAGACCTTCTAATGGAAGACAGACCCAGACAAACTTCCTCTGCCAGCTTCTGAGCATTTAGTCCAGTGTCAGTTCCACAGATCAGAAGAATTTGCAAAAACTGCACCCTACACTACGTTCTGAAAAAAAAAAAATAAAAAATTAAACTGAGACTATCATCTGGCCCCAGTCTTTTACTGAATATCTGATTTTACGATTCTGTCTTCATAAGTGCAGTACAGTAGTATTTGTATTAGTAAGGACAGATTACAACCATTTCTCGACAAGCTTCTGAGAATCTGAGTTTAAAAACTTCTACCATATTTTCTCAGGAAGATGTCTTAAAAAAGTAAAACTACAAAAGTTAAAAAGCTGAATATGTTAGAACTGTTCTTACAAGAATACAGGAGATTTCAAGACGGCTACTAAGAAGTTTGAAATTTCAAAAGCCAGAATAAGACACCAAAGAAGATCAATAAGGTGGGAAAGGCTTAGAAAGGAAGACTGCAGTCCTAGGGCTAAATTTGTGTCAATATCTCTTAACAGTGGACAACACAGAGTGGACAATAGCCCTAAAGCGGGCATCCATATCTGCACTAGCTAGAGGGAGTAATTTATTTAACGTATGCCATTTCAAATGTGCACCACATCAAATATTACAAGGTAAATGGTATTGTGAAGAAAAACAATAAAGCCAGCACTTTACCTGTTCTTTTCCTCTTGGATGGCCAGCTACTTTTATTGAGAAGTCTTTGAGGCATAGTCCATATCATACCCAGGATCAGCTCTTAAAGAAAACACACAAGAGGGAAAGGAGGTTCATATTTTAAACCAGTTATTTAAGAGGTGATATGTGTTTTACATTAAATATCTTTCTGGATATAAGGTCACTTTTTAGTATGCTGGAGGAGTAAGAAGATACATCAAGATACATCATTTAAAGGGTAAATGTATGAAATCAGGTTTCTTTCTCCAAACACTTGATATTGGGAACTGCTTTGCAAAATGCCTAGCATGTTTTAACTGAAAAGATATCTGTGAACCACTAAAACCCCGCTGTGTTACGAAAGCCCGTGATATAAAGCAGCACTATAAAAAACTACTTGAAAAAACACCACTGACACAAATTTTACCTCTAGTTACCAGTTAATTTTCTCTAGATTCAAGTAGTAAATAGATTTTTCATAGAAAATAAGAAATGCGATTTTTAGATGGAAAGTAATATTCACATTTTTCAAAATGCAGCTCTGATCTGTGCCTTAAATAGCACCTTGGCAAAGGCCAATCTCACATCTAATGATAAGATAGGTGAGGATGAAAAGAGATATTGATTATTCTGATTTCTGAAATAACCAAAGTCAATGCAGTCATACTGACACATCTGGACCCACAATACATTTGCTTTAAAGGCTCATAAACACTTATTTTGATATAAAATAAATTCAGATGTTGCAGGCTTTTATTCTTGTATTTCATTGTAAATTCTGCATATGTGTAACATGCGAAGGCTGAAGAAACAGAATTCAGTGCTGTGGGATGCATGACACTTCATGCTCTACCTTTCATAAAGCTCTAAGTCTATAACCCAGATCACTGTTTTGTTAAAACCATCTGCATTCTGGTGGAGTACTGAAAAATTAAGCTGTAGGCTGCATTTGATGGACCATTTTCAGCTGTTTCAACATCCTTACAGCAGACACGTGATAGGTCCCTGATGAAGTGACCGAATATGCTGTGGAATCTTTGTGTTGCTGTGTCAGACTTCGGGGCTGTAGGGTTACGTAGCCACAACGTGGCCTTCCTTCCCAGGGGTGTTGCAAACCACACAACATCGTTTAGACACATGCTCATACTCCTGGCTGTGATCGTCTGTGTACAAAGTGGGTCAGAAGGTCAAATCTGCTTCTAATATCCTGTTGATGAAATAGTGTTCAAAATGGAGTTAGATATATTTAGTGCAAACTCTTTATAAGAAAACCATAAAGCCGCCTAAATAAAATCTATTCTTTCAGTGTTAATACGTTTCAATATATTTTCCTCAAGTCCTTTTTGACTTTAGGAATCAAATACGCTTTTAAAATCAAATCACTACACATTCTGTTAAGAAAATCTTAGAACACCAAACCACAGCCCTCAAAAAGTCACACATAATTGTATATTCAACAAGAACAGTAAATCCAATGACAAAACATAAGCATTGGAATGAATATTGTAATTTCTACTCAGAAAGTGAGCAATCAGAATATAGTAAAAGCAACACTACTCATTTTTAACATCCTTATCAATCATAAACTGCTAATTTTTAATTCCTAGGCAAAGAAGCAAACAGAGAATTAAGTTTACTACCTCACCATGCATACAGAGCTAATTCTGTTTTGGGACTGACTACTCAACAGATTGTGAGTTTTTAGAAAATTCTAAACATATATTCTATAAGAGTTCCTGGACACTAGTTCAAATTAAAAATACATCACAGATATAACCTTTAAAATAACTTCTGAATTTTTTGTAAGGGAAGAAAGGTGTTCTTATTGGATATTCCCCACTAAGGGATTTTTTCATATGTATAACTCTGTAATGTCTGTGGCTTTTTGTAACCAATTAGGTTAAAAAAATCCTACTTTGTGCCTTCCTAAAAAGTCTGATTTTCAAATATATCCATTAGCTCTACTAATATCAGTGGAAACTGTTCTCGCATTTATCTTTTTTTTTTTTTTTGGCTGTTATTAAATAGAGCAAATGTTTTCAAATAACTAAATGTGGATTGAGAGCCCAACATTTCATACTCATGACATAAAAAGCCTCATCAAATAGAAGGGAAATTTTGGTTTCCAGTTTCTGCCACAATGAAGCTTGTAGTCATTCCCCTGTTTCATTAAGCATCCACCAATTGCAAACATTGCTGGTTTGGCAACATTACCCAGAATCATTCACAGACCTACACCTTAAATTAAGGCAGAAGGAAAAACAAAAGGGGTAAAGGAAGGAGGAGGAGAAAAGGGGGGAAAATGGGGGAAAAGGAAGGAAAAGGGGAATGGCGGGAGGAAGCAGAAAGGGGGGGAAAGGGAAAAGAACAAAGGAAAAGCAAAAAGAAACCAAAAAAAGGAAACCAAGGAATGCACAAGAAATTGCCCAGCATTCAGATCAGGTTGCCCCTGAAATTTACTCACTCTGCCATAAAATGGAGACACTATAACTGGTGTATTAGATGGAGCCTGCTGAAGCCTGGTGAGTTAAACGTCTGCCAAGTATCTTTCGAATGTTCGACAGAAGGTTCTGTATGGATGAAAAAAGACAGTAACTCACTCATGTTCACACCATTCTACTTCCTGCTTTTACCTCTGGAGACCCACTCCTCTCCCAGTTTATACTTGTACCCAGCATTACTCCATCCCAGGTACAGAATCCAGCATTTGTTATTGTTCAATTTCGTGACATTGATCAGCCAATGCTCTAATCTAACTAGATCCTTCTGAAAGGCCTCTTGTCCCTCAAGAGAGTCAACAGCACCTCCAAGTTTAGTATCATTAGCAAATTTGCTAAGGGTGCATTTAATTCCTATGTCCAGTTCACTGATTAAAAATTGTGGACAGAACTGTCCCTAGAACTGAGCTAGCCTGGGACTAGATCTTGGGTTTGGGATTGAGACCAAAGTGTCCAACAGTCTATTCCGTAACATACACATCATGCCCACCACAATGAGCTCCAGAAGCTCAACCCTTTTCATTCTGGATCAATTTGCCTCTGGCTTAGCTCTCTTTCCAGGTTGGTTCTCTCAGGGTGGTCCCTCTCGTTGGGTCATCACCCTCCCTCCGTCAGCTCTCGGTCTGGGACGCTCGGACTGTTCTCTCAATTCCGTGAGTGCGGTTTCGGGCCTCTCCCTGCTCCGGGATCGTTAGCCGGGAACAGGCTGAGCCTTGGTCATTGGGTGGGGGGGCAGTGTCACTGTGTGTCACTCATTTGTATATTTGCATATAGTATTATTTTCAATAATGTTCTCATCTCAACCCACGAGTCTTTTTTCCCTTTACCCCTTTAATTCTCTCCCCTATCCCTGGGATCAGGGGGGAGAGAGAGAGTGGTTTTGAGGGGTTGGGTCCCAGCCAAGGTTAAACCTATCACCCATCCGGTATGATTTTCTCCAATTTTTTTCAAGAAACTGGGGTTAGTCTAACAGGTCTGTAGTTCCCTGGGTCTTTCTTCAGACCCTTCTTGTAAACTGGAATAACGTTGGCTACCTTCCAGTCAGCAGGGACCTCCCCAGACTCCCAAGACCTTTGGTAGATGATCGAGAGAGGTCCTGCTGTAACATCTGTTAGCTCCTTCAGCACTCTGGGATTAATCCCCATCAGGTCCCATGGACTTGTGAGCATTCGACTGGTATAGCTGGTGTCTTGAAGTTTGTGTCCATGAACAGAAAGTCACTGTTCCCACACTCGTGGTCCTCCATCTCAGGCAACTGGGCAGCCCAAGGTCTATCAGTATTACTAAAGACTGAGGCAAAAAAGGCACTGAATGCTTTTTCTTCATCCCTATTAGTCAGGTGACCATCTTCAACAACTATCAGTCCAGTGGTTTCTTTAGATCTCCTGTTGCTATTAACATACTTTAATGTTGCTATTAACATACTTTTAACTTCTTGTTATCTGACACTTCATTGGCCAGTTTCAAATCTAACTCCTTGCACATGCACACCATGGCTCTGTAAGCTTCCTGCAAAGCTTGGCCTTGTTTCCAGAGATCATACAGTATCTTTTTCCTCTTGATCTACACAAAGAGTTCCCTGTCTAGCCAAGCTGGTCTTCTTCCTCATTTGCTGGACTTCCGACACAGAGGAATTGCCTACTCCTGTGTTTTTAAAAGGTGGAAAGATGTGCTTTTAAAAACTTATCATGCTGCATTGTGATTCATTGTACGTGAATTATTACAGAGCCCGGGCCAGCAATGGGCACCCTGGTTTTCAAGGTGTTCCTGTGCCGTATAGTGTAAATATCAGGGATATGTTCCATATCACGTTTAGCATGCTGTCCTGCTTTTGAAAATGTGTTTGGAATTTGTTAAGCCATACACTAGAAGCATCACTCAAGATATCACAAAAACCATGTTTGGACATGTTTTCAAGGTTGTCAGCCTTGGAAATACCTTTGAATCAGGAGGATTTAGGACTTCCTTATACTCAAAGAAAAAAACTTTACAAGAAAGAGAGCTGTGTCATGCCCCTGGAGGACATGTCCACTCCAGCCCTTTGAAACAAAAAGCAAGGTTGCACTCCAGACACCAATCTGGTCAGGACAAGAAGAAAAATAATAAGAAGCCAGGCCAAACAGCACAAAATAGAGAAAACCAGAGAAAGAAATCCCTTTCTACTTCTGGAAAACCGAAGCATATTTTTGAATGGATGGCTTTGGTTCATGACAGCTCAGAAGAATGTACCAAAAACACGTTGGATTTGTTTGAAGTGTCCCCAACACAGACCATCATTGAGAAAATCCTGTTTATTGAGGTGCCTCCACTTTTCACTATTGTAGAGCCTGCATCTCTGGATGTGTTCATAGCTGACAGGTCCAGCCTCAGAGCCCTGGACCTCCTGAATAGTCCACTGGTCCCTCTTTTCATCCAGATGGATATTATGGTAGGGGACCTACTGATAAGCCACAGCAACAACTGCTACCCTTGCTGCACCTTCATTGAGTTGCTTCTCAACTACATCCATGACATGCGACCTGTGCACTTATCCACGGTGCTGTTCTACAAAGACACAGTCAGGCAGCAGGAAGCATCATGCTGGATGGTATGACTTATGAGGGGTTTAGGCAATGCTTGGCTCTGACAGCCCACAATAGGAGGATTGAACTATTGGCGCCCTTCCACAGTGATCTGTTATTTCAATAGAAGATTTTGCTAGACAACGTGGACATAAAAATTAAGCTGAGAAGCAGCAAAGACAGCTTTTGTTAATGAGGCCCCTAGGCAGGAAGTGCCTGCAAACTACCTATGACTTGCTGTTTGTTAAGAACATTCTAGTGATGCCTGGCATGTGTTTGAGACCTGCTGAGGCACTGCTTACAGCTAACGCTAAATACCCAGTGGAGTGACGGGCATGAAAGCATTCAGCATATGAGCCAGCAGTCATGTCAGCAACCAGGAAATTTTGCTGCTCTAGCTGTGAAGGTACTATATTTCCACCAGTCCCACCTCTCACTTCTCAGAGAACTACAAGGGTCTCACCAGTTGTACAGTAAAACTCAAGCTGGTGCTTTGTGGACAAGTTCTGGCTCTCGCATGGCTGAGCAGTGTGATGTAGAAATCCACGTCTGCCTTCTGTCTTTTCCTCCCCTCCATCCAACTGCATCTGTCTAGCTGTTAAAATTTCTGGGGCCACCTATGCCAAGTCACTAGCAGTTGTTTCTTCCTTTCGCTTTTGGATCATCTCAATTTTGTAGATTCTGTCCCTATTGGGATTAACTTTTTGAAGTTCTTTAGGGTAAAATTTCCGCTCTATTGCTTCGTGATCGTAGTCTATTAAGTGGTACATAGGTGTCTGTCCCCTTCTCACAGTTTCAGCTACTATGAAAAGTTCATCTTTGAACATGTGCTTGTAATTTTTCTCAAATCTCTCTTTTGTTCTAGACAGCCCGTGTGGTCTCCCTTTTTAAACAGAGGTACAAATTCTTTAATTTTAAACACACCCTCATATACAGTTTTCCAAACCCTTGCACAATTTGAAGTGCTCACATCCACAAGTCCTGCTTTGATAATTCTGCAGAAGCTATGGGTATAGATCTTTATAAGCTCTGACAACACATCAGTGTGTGCTGTAAAATATCTCCACATCTTGGTTTTGAGTGTCCTGTTAAGATGCTCTGTGACAGAGGTTTTTACTTCATTATTAGCAACACAGTGGTGAACATTACACTGCTTCAAAAGCTTGTTCAAAGGCTGCTTTAAAAATTCGGTTCCACAGTTAATCTAGTTTCTGAGGCTTGCGCCCCTCACTAAAGGGCTCCTGGTTTGCCTTTTTCCGTGGCCCAGGAATGGTTGGATAAGGTGTCTATTACTGTTAAGATACACTTAACACAACTGTTATGTTTGGAAAGCTGTTGCATATCCACCAAGTCTGCCTGCCGTTCTGCATCTACCTCAACCACAATCACCTTGTTTCTTTTAAAGTACTGTCACAGACCGATTCCTGCCCCCCCACCATGATGTTGTTTCTCCATGTTTATGTCTCAAACAATGGGCAGAACATTTTCTAAAGAAGAGGCTCCACCATGCCTACAAAAGCTGGGGCAGAGCATGTTGGAAGAAGGTTCTTTTGTGAACCAACATTGGCATTTTTTTTGACGGGCACACCTATTGAGGTGGGGCATGATTGCTGGTGCTGGAGTTTGTCTCCCTGATGGAGAACCAGATGTCCCCCCACCTCTGAAGGCAACCTGGATGCAGAGCTGTTGCACCCCCAAAAGGTCAACCTGGAAGGTAACCTGGACGCAGGGCTGCCCCACCCACCTCTCCGAAGGGTAGTCCTGGACAGACTGAACTCTATAAAAGGTGAGCATGATGGCTGACTCTTTGTCGACCCACCACACCACGAAGTGAAGACTTCTGAAGACTGACACACACTGGAGGGAGGGAGTGGTGCTATTCTCTATGTTGGGTATATCTCTGTCTGTCACTGTCTCTCTCGTTCTGCCTCCCCCTTTCTTATCTTTCAACTCTTTCCTACCCTGTCTTCTGTCTGTTTTTTATCTCCAAATAATGATTGAGCATTATTTGGTGCTTGCTTAATTGATAAGTGATATCTGGTGATAATTGATAAGTGTGAGTTGGTGCTTGACTTGGAGAAGTTGATTTGTAATGTTTTTTGCAGCTGCCGAGGTCAATAAAATCGTGTTGTACTGTTCCTTGAGTCATTATCTGACTCCACCTAGCCAGTGCTCCTTTTTGGGGAACCATAAAAAACCTATCTCGACCGTCCACCGCAGTGGGGCAAGACAAGTGTTTTCTTCCAGCCTTGTACAAGCTGTAAGCACTCTGACTTGCAAGTCATATTGCCACTTGTCTTCTTGGCAGACTTTTCCCCACCCCACTTCTTTCCTGTGTATTTGTCCCTTGCCTCAAATCATGCCACGTTCATGTGCAAAAGGCAAACTAAATGACATCATCAAATGTATGCTCAGCCCAAAGTGCTAATTTTGTGCACCTTGAAATTTTCACTGAACTTTAGGCGTTTGTGAATATTCTGGAAATTTTGTTCCAAGTTTCCAGGTTTGTATTTTGCAGGGCTTAGTAGAGCCTCTTGATACAATTCAGGCCAACTTCCCGTCTGACAGCACGCACGATTGGGCAAGAGCTGTCAGCTGTGTGGTTCTAATTTTGTTGTTATTGTTGTCAAGAAAACTTTGGAACTTTATTCAGAACACATGTCTAGTGTTTTGGCTACTATTTGTTCCTTTTTTTTCTTCTTTTTTGAAGCTCAGTCTATTAAATCACAAGATTATTTTTTTCTTAAATCTTCCCGTCAGAGTAAGAAGCTATTATTCAGATGTATGTGATTCACTGTTGTTGTTGGCTGCTGATTTGCTATCTGACAACCAGAAAATACATAAATTTTCTTGAGGATGAAGGTCTGATGGAGACATTCCCACAGTCTAGAACAGAAATAACACAGAATGAAAGGTAACCTGTAAAATATGATACAATTAAGGGGAGACAAACTGTTCTCAGTTTATGCTTTCTTGACACCTCCTAGTTGCTTTCTCCGTGCACTTTCAGGCACACACGTTCCAGCAGTAGTACTCCAGGATAGCACGGGGCAAAAGGACCAGAATATATGCTTTTCCCTCAACATAATTCAAAAATACCTACCCTCCAAGTGAGTATATAGAGGAGTTTTTTTTAAACATGTGTTGCATAATGACAATCCTCAAAGAAGGAAGACATGCCAGTGAAGGTTAGCAAGGCAACATGATGGAAAAGACAGCATACGTGAAAAGGAGAGAAATGTTTTCATAATTCAAGCTGTGAGAAGGTATTAGAAGGTTAGTGCTAAAAGATTTTGGCAGAAGTGTGCAACTCCCCCTCTACTCTGCCCTGGTGAGATTTCATCTGGAATATTGTGTCCAGTTCTGGGCCCCTCAGTTCAAGAGGGACAGGGAACTGCTGGAGAGAGTCCAGCGCAGAGCCACGAAGATGATGAAGGGAATGGAGCATCTCCCTTATGAGGAAAGGCTGAGGGAGCTGGGGCTGTTCAGCTTGGAAAAGAGGAGACTGAGGGGTGACCTTATTAATGTTTATAAATATGTGAAGGGTGAGTGTCAGGAGGATGGAGCCAGGCTCTTCTCTGTGACATCCAGTGATAGGACAAGGGGCAATGGGTGCAGCTGGAACATAGGAGGTTCCACCTGAATACGAGAAAAAACTTCTTCACGGTGAGGGTGACAGAGCACTGGAACAGGCTGCCCAGAGAGGGTGTGGAGTCTCCTTCTCTGGAGACATTCAAAGCCCGCCTGGATGCGTTCCTGTGTGATCTGATCTAGGTGTTCCTGCCCCGGCAGGAGGATTGGAATAGATGATCTTTCGAGGTCCCTTCCAATCTCTAACGTTCTGTGATTCTGTAATTTTCACCAAAATCAAGCGCATCTTGATAAGAATTTTGCAAGCATTCAGAAAAAAAGTATATAAAAAACTTGGTCTTCAAATGAAAAAAATGGAAATCCTAAAATCAGCAGCCATATTGAATTTGTCACCTTCTTTACCAGAAAATATTTTCATGCATTCTTCAAGCAAACTTTATTAGATCCTTTGCTGGCACATAATATAGTCAAAGCAGCAAGTTCAAGCCGATCAAATTAAAGTAGTGTACATCTTCAGAATTAATTCTGTTGCCTAAGTGTGCTGGTTTTGGCTGGGACAGAGTTAATTTTCTTTATAGTAGCCAGTATGAGGCTATGTTTTGGACTTGTGCTGGAAACAGTTTTGATAATACAAGGGATGTTTTAGTTACTACTGAGCAGTTCTCACACAGAGGCCTTTTCTAAGAGTAGGCTGGGGGAGCACGAGGAGCTGGGAGAGGAGAGCTGGCCCAGCTGAACAAAGGGATATTCCATACCATATGACGTTATGCTCAGCATATAAAGCTGGGGGAAGAAGAAGGATGGGGGGGGTGGATGTTTAGAGGGATGGCTTTTGTCTTCCCAAGTAACCTTTACCTGTGATGGAGCCCTGCTGTCCCGGAGAAGGCTGAACACCTGCCTGCTGATGGGAAGTAGTGCATGAATTCCTTGTTGTGCTTTGCTTGTTTGTGTGGCTTTAGCTTTACCTTTACTTCTCTGTCTTGGCTCACAAGTTTTCTTTCTTTTACACTTCTTCTTCTCTCCCCAACCCCACTGGGTGGGGGAGTGAGCGAGCAGCTGCGTGGTGCTTAGCTGCTGGCTGGGGTTAAACTGCAATGCTAAAACAGACAACAGACCAGCACAGACATTGTGATAAGGGCCACAAGAGAAAATTACTCTAGAAAAGATCGTCTTCAGTATAGAATATTTTAAAAATACATTTAATTCAACAAGTATTGCTGATAAGAAGACAAACAGAGTAACTAAGCAAAACACAATGCTGTTTGAAGTTTACTCTCCAGTCTACAAAACTGGAAAGAATGAAACATTGCTACAACTAACAACCTTTACTGCAGCTATGAATTTAGAAGAGAGAATTGCAGATTTGAGGATGACAGCCTTTCTTAGGTCAGTCTAAAAAAGATTTCTATAAGTGCTAACAAGAAGACGGCTTTTCTGTAAATAGAAGTATGCAAGATGAATATTTATTTTCTTTGGGAACGGATTTGCATTGTATGAAAGAGCAAAAAAGAAAAGATCATGTTTAACAAATAGGGAAAAATTGATCTCAAAATTGTGGTAATTGACTAGTAGATTTAGGATAAGTATTATTACTGAGAACTAAATCTGAAAAAATAGAAAAAAAAACAGATTTTAATTTGACTTCATGTCATGTAAATTTTCAGCAACAGATATTTAAATAAAACTTCATGTGAAAATTTTCCCCTTAATTTCAGCCAAAGATGAAAAGTTCTATTAGAATCATAGTGGGGAGAAACTATTTATAAACATATTTGGGGAGAATCTATTTATAAAAATATTATTTTAATTAAACGGATTTCTTTTGTGGTTTGGATGGTTTTATTTCTCCATGAAGGCTAATTAAACAGATTATAAACAGAAGAAACAAACTGCAGATAATAATTTGCTAATTTAAATCGCTGTCAGCTATCTTCTTCCATAAATATTGCTCATGTTTATCCACACAGAACATAAGCCATACCTGAGCAGCCCAAAATTTCAGCATCTAGACCTTCTGCCTTGTTAAACTAGCTTTAATAGAACAGAAATCACTGTTCACATTCATTGAATTTTACTTTCTTGGTCAGAGGCAGTGAACAAATACTTTTCTTATCAGGGTAAGGGAACCAGGCCTGGATATGTTCTCCAGGGGGGAGGGGGAAAAAAAAAAAAAAAAAAAAAAAAAAAAAAAAAGGAAGAAAAAAAAGAAAAGTATTACTTTGTGGGGTTCTTGCAGTTCATGTATTCCCTTGAAACTAAGTTAGGTTAATCATGACAGCCTGCATAACAGTTTTACAATCATTTTACAGAACAGTCCCAAAGGTAATTTAAGCTCATTCTTTGAATTTGCCCTGACCTGGACTGGGAGCATTCTCACAGGGGCCGACTACAAAAGCATAGTCATCCTATGGGGCACTCACACCCAACTGCCCTCCCTGGAAAGTTGCAATCATCCCACCATGCCTGAGGCTGTGAGGCTGCAGTGCAGCACCTTGATGCTCTTCTCCACTCACGGTCTTTGCTTCGAGTTCAGTGTACATGATTGTTTAACCTCTCAGTTTGAGGAGTGTTGGGCTCTGGCTTATGTTAAGTTACTATAGACATAAGCAGTAAGCATAAGCTACAGTCATAATCAGTTATAACAGTTGTAACTGGTTGCATGTACAGACAATATTAGAGGCAACTTTAAAGATGTTTTCAGCTTACCAACTCACTATAAACCAACACCACAGCTATGCAACTAATTTTTTTTAAAAGAATTCTAAGTAAACTACTGCTACATCTGAAAAACATTTCACAAGTTTTAGAGAGCAAATGCCCTGTGGTCCTGTAACATAAAGGCCAAATGGTTTAAAATGGCCTGTTGCTAGTAAAAACAAGAAACTACTTGTCCCGGGTTCGTCTGAAGCAGAATTAACTTTCTTCATAGTAGCTAGCAAGAGGCTGGCTTTTGGATGTTTTGTATTTGTGCTCAGAAGAAAGCTGATAACAGTGATGTTTATAGTTGTTGCCAGGACAGCCCAAGGTCTTTCAACATCTCTGCTGTCTGCAGGTGCAGGAGAAGCTGGGAGGGAACACAGCCCGATTGCTAGCCTGGGATTAGATCTTGGGTTCAGGATTGAGACCCAAAGTGGCCAATAGTCTATTCCATAACGTACATGTCATGCCCAGTATATAGGTGAGGACCCTCCGGAAGCTCGTCTCTTTTTGTTCTGGACCCCTTTCGGTTACAGATCCCCTTTGTCTCTGGCTCAGCTCTCTTTCCAGGTTGGCCCTCTAGGGGTGGTCCTTCTCACTGGGTCATCACCCTCCCTTGGCCAGCTCTGGGTCTGGGACGCTCAGACTGTTCTCTCCGTTCCGTGAGTGTGGTTTCGGGACTCTCCCTGTTCCGGGATCGTTAGCCAGGAACAGGTTGAGCCTTGGTCATCAGGTGGGGGGGCAGTGTCACTGTGTATCACTCATTTGCATATTTGTATATAGTATTATTTTCAATATTATTGTAGTTTAGTTATTAAATTGTTCTTATCTCAACCCACGAGTCCTTTTTTTCCATTTTCCCCTTTAATTCTCTCCCCCATCCCCAGGACAGGGGAGGGCGAGTGAACAGGTTGTGTGGGGTTGGCCCCCAACCAAGGGTAAACACTACTGCAACAAAATACAGCAGTATTCCTCAGCAACTCAGTTCTCGAAAGTATTTATCACAGATAAGTCTAAAAATTCTGACAAAACATCTGTTAAATGACGTTCATTATAGATAATCTTACAGGCAATATCCTTTTCAGAGGAACTTGTTTATAAGCAAAAATCGTGTGGTTAATCAAATTAAAAAATAGTTATCTTTTCTATCTACTACACAGAATGGTGGTATGTAATATGTACTAGTATAATTTAGAAAGTTTGCTTGATTAAAAAACAATGTTCAAATAGGACAAATACATCATCAGTACCTAAGCACTTGTGATAAATAGTAAAAAAAAATCAAATGAGTAATTGAAAGAATTTACTTAGGTCACAAATAAAAGGGAAATTTCTAAATCCTCCTATGGTAAATTAGGTTAAATAAAAGAGAAAGTTCAGCTTTGTTAATCAAAAATCAAGCCCAGAATTGCGTGCAACAGCAATATTCAGTAATTTCAGTTATACACTTGCAAGCATATACATGCTTATTTATGGTCTTGACCCTTCTCCAGATTAAAAAAAAAAATGCATTTTGGGAAGATTCTGAGATTATAAAATTTCTGCAAAGGAGATTAAAAGCACATGCTTTTTACTGATTTGTATAAGCCAAAAGACATATTCAACATCCTTTGGATACACGACTGGTAACTAAAAGTCTGTGGTTTCAACAATTCAAATAAATACTGAATTTTATTTTTTTTTAATCTCTACATCTGGAAACATGGACGACAACATTTCGCAAGAGCTGGTTTTCTCCCAGGATTTCCAGTTCTTTGTGACTTCCCCAAGCCAAAGATAGACTAAAGATAAACAGTTCTGCAAATATTTCAGTATTTCCGTTTCCAGGCCTCGTTCAAACCAGGAAGGGCAGAGCCACAAGAAGAAATAAAATACAATAAACAAATAAAACACAAAGGAACTTTTCCAGCCATAAAAAAAGGTTCAGTATCAGGTTTATACAAAGGCACAAGTTCATTCTGAATCTGCAGTGCTAATTTTCTTACGTCTCCTTGAAATAACATGCACCATCACAAGATCTTACATGCACTCTGTAAGGTCTGTGAAGGGTTTTTCCATAGCAATTGGTGTTGACTGAAAAATAAATAAGAAAGTGCTTTTAAAAAATCCTTTAGGCATCTTTCAACATTTTTTCACACTCAAAAACAAAACAAAATTAAAATCCAAACTTAACTTGCTTACAAAATGTACATTGGAGATATTGACTGTGAATATATACTGAATAAAAATAATAAAGGCACTAGATAAAGTGTTCCAGTGATCACAAGCCTAAAACCTGTGAGAGGAAAAAATAGTAAATGTGTGAATTAAAAGGAATAAACATCAATAAATTTACTCACATCTTTGACACACTAAGAGTACTGCCCATTTGCTTTACCATTGACCTGTTAATTGATGGTATGAAGAAACTAGGGTCTCCTTGTGTTCTGTGCTACAGAGAGAGGCTCATTTTCTTCCTGAACTCTTGGACTGAAGGAAGTAAATTTCCGGTTTGGTCTTAGTGGAATGCAACAAAAAGTGCTGGTGAGAACTAAGTTATGCCAGGAATTACATCTGTTTAACAGGGTTTTAGGAAGTTGCAGATGCTAAAGTGTTTAGTTATTGTATAGAGGGATCTTGGCAGGGATGTTAAACTTATGAGATACAAAAAAGTAAATTGTGTTAAGTCAGCATTTCCTTCAGTATTTGATGCATAAGAAAGCTTTCTCTCCTTTTCTCTGAAGTGTTTTTCCCTTTTTAAAAAAACACAGCAACTTTATAGACAGAATTTGGAAGGCCTGGGTTGCTGTTTTTCCCCCTCTCTCTAAACGCCCATTTAGATTTACCCCTGTTTTCAGTTATTTTTAGTACCTTATAAGATATATATATCCCTTATAAGGGACTTCTTCTCCAGTTGTCTTTTTACAAAAGTAGGGTTTGAATGCAACAAGTCTAATTCAAGCCCTACTTCTGCAGATGTCAGGACACACCCTTAACTTCGAAAACCGAAGTTTCTAAATAGTCTTATTCAAATCACTTGAACTATTATCATGTCTATGGCGAAGCGCTTACATGAGTGCTTGCAGGAGCAGGGCTTTATACTCCTCAAGTATTCTGCACTCTCTTGTTATGTGCTGTAAATGCAGCCCTGAAAGGAGTTTTGCATATTGGTTATGTATATGCAAGGACATTTTTCATCACATTAGCAAAACAATATTGGGAAAAATATAGATTCATAACTTCATACAACAAAGCGTATTAATCATAAATACCTAGCAATAATATGTTCACAATTAAAATTCTAACTGTATCACAAGCAAGTATTTGCTTTTTCTAAAGTATATTTATAAATGGCAAAGACACTAATGAATTAGTCTTTCAGAATAAATACATTACTTTTGTAGCTAAAGTCTGAAAATAGAGACAATATGGGCAGGGTGGGACTTTTTTTGGGGTGGGGGGGTGGAGGGGTGCGGGTGTTGTTCCTTTCAGTTCTCTGGCAAGAAAAAATGAAAGGTGATAAAAATACACAATGCACAACAGACCTCGTATGAAATCTATTAATCCTGCATCTGGTACCCAGGGTATTGTTATGTATTATATGTTCTGTATTAAGTTGCATGTATTATAACATGACAATGTTGCAGTATTCTGGGAAATGCTGTCATAACATGCTAAAACACACTTGCCCTTTTAAATTACTGTGTACACATAATACTGTAATTCTGTAAAAAATTCTGTACACATACACACAAAATACACACCACAGAATAAAAATGAGTGGTTTCTTAACCTACACTAAAAACCAACACAGCCTATTTGAGAATCAAACAGCTACAATCCTAGTCATCCAAATGTGGGTGCTTAACTAATCATTGAAGAAGTTCTACCGTATTTCTTGATTATCAAGTAAAATAAATGGACATCTTCATAAAATGGAGATACAAAGAAATTGACAGTATAGCAAAGATCCATCAGTAACAAAAATGGTACTCTTTCTTTCTAGTTGATATAAACACATAAGCATCTATATATGATATCCACAGTAGGAAAAAAGTGTGATTTCTATTTTTTTATGACTTTGGAAGCTAGGTTTCTGTAGAGGAGAGACAGGATTATTTTTAATAATATTAACTTTAGTTTTTTTACATTGATCTAAAAAAAAATAAGACATTACTGTTTATTGTAGAACTAAGTATGCTTTTATTGTTAGCATACCCTGGCAGCATGGAAGACCAACAGCACACTGGGCTGTGTTGAGAGGATGCAACAGGTAGACTGAAGGAATCACAGAATCATAGAATCATGTAGGTTGGAAAAGACCTCAAGGATCATCAAGTCCAACCGTCAACCCAACACCACCTGTTTCCCTTTACATAGCACTCAGAACACTCCATTCAGTCTTAGCCCCCTATGAAAAAGAAGGATGTTGATAAGCTGGGCCAAGTGCAGTAGAGGGACACTAGAATGCTCAGGCTGGAGCGCTTGTCCTGTGAGGAGAGGCTGAGGGACCAGAGCTTGTTCAGCCTGGAGAAGAGACAGCTTCAGGGAAACTTGATGACAGTGCCTCAATACCTACGGGTATGTCATCAAAGAGACAGGTCCAGCCTCTTTTTGAAAGTGTGTGGTGGGCAGATGAGGAGTAGTGAACAAAAACTAAATTGGGAGGTTCCAATGTGACACAAGAACAAATTTGTACCACAGGGACCGTTGCGCAGTGAGTAGGTTGCCCAAGAAAGCTGTGCAGTCTCCATTCTTGGAGTTTTTCTTTGAGAAGGAAGGTAGACTAGAGACCTCCTGAATTATTCTCCAATTCTAAGATGTCTGAAAAAAAAAAAAAAGATTACATTATGGAAGCTCACATTGTTGAATTAGTGGCTGCAGAAACACACCAGTAATGACAGTTCAGTAGAGATTTGTCATCGATATCTATCTCCATATGTAGAGGCAAGTGTCTCCCATTGTCAGAGAAAGTTATGTACATCCTCACTTCTTCTGTTCCAAACTGGAATTCTTACAGTATTTAGTTCTATACAGTTAATTGTAATTTGTAATTTGAAAATCTAAAATACACTTAAAAATCCAGAAATATTAAAGATGTATAAACCCATTATGAAAAAAAAAAAATAAGGACCACAAAGCTGGGGGGAAAGGAAAGAAGAAAAGAAAAAAAAAAAAAAAAAATTTCCAAGGAAAATACAGAACCTTTCTTCTTCAGAACTTTCACCTCTAAAAATATTTATCACATAGTTGCTAGAAGCAACATTTATAGACTTACACGTATGTTCCTCTGTTTATATAAATTTGAAAGTTGTTTATGGGATTGTTTCTTGACCATTTGTGTGTAACTAATATTTTCCCCTCTAGAAGCCTCACAAACCAGCCTCTATTCCTGCAAAACATTTTCAGTTGACCACACGACAGAACAGAAGAGTACAACACAAAGAGGGGGAAAAGAAGAGTGCTGCACTGTGTAATGTTTGTGAAAACATTACATCCTTCTCCCATTTTTTGAAATCAGGCTACTTCACACATTATGAAATTTATCTTAGAGAATTATAAACAAAGCAGGGAGATACAAGATCTTTAAAATACAAAACCGAAGCAGCAAAGCAGTAGGGGAAAAAAAAAAACAAACAAACAAGCAGAGATAGAAAAGTTAAATAGCAGAGAGAGGCCAGTGTCCTCTGCTACAGACAGCTTGGTGTAACAAGAAGATGAAACAGCCTGAGGAATCTCTTAGGAAAACCAGAAGTCTAATTCCCAGCTGAAACAGAAACAGGGAGTTTAACCTGCCTTTTAACCAGGTTAGTATCTGAGCCACATACCTGCACCCATCAACTACAAACCTGCCAAGAAATGCCACTAAGTATATTCTGACATGACAAAACTAGAGTTTTTCTATAGACTGCAGGCTTTAACGCAGAACCTTTCTAAGGTTGTACTTTAATCATCTAAAAAACGCCTCATTATGGAAGGCAGAACATCTGCATCTCCCAGATGCCGCCAAATAAATCTCCAGCCCCAACCTGAGCTTACTCTGTGAGATCCATCAAAGAACCATCGAGATGTTGCTTTGACTTCAGTGATATATTAAGGTGCATCATTTGGATACGATGAGATCACAAGCTGAAGTTCAATGTCTTATCTGGATTTATTCCCATACCATTAAGAGTCAGAGTTTCTTTCTCCAGCTTTCTGTAATCCTAGTCAGAAATAAGATCACACTTTCTACAGGATTTGTGGCTACTCTTGCATGTCATTTACACTTCCTCTTCTATCGAGTGTTCCAAATTGTAATGTTCAAGTTTAATTAATCTCGTTTCAATCCTGGGCAGTTTTCACATGACTGGTCATTCATACCTAAAATCAGCTTCTATATTAACTGTAGCAAAATAACTGGACAGTCCTTCAAGAGGATGACTTAAGCAGGTGGTTTTACAAAGATGGACATTTTGCATTGTGATCAATTTCTCAGTAGACTATTTCCAAAGCTAGCAAATAGTTTTCAGCAAGGTCTACAATTCAGTAATCATTTCTGAAAATAAAGTATTTTACTTTGAAATTTGTTTTTGGGAATGGAGTGCTTTGCTCACTGCTTAGTTTTGTTATCTGTCACTATTACTGCAAACTGCAACCTCACTTGAAAACATGTACGTACCAGGGAGATCTGTCTTATCCCTTTATCACAGGAGCACTGATTTCAGCCTTCCACTTGTGAGCCCTGAAGCAATTGGTATTCATAAAATCTTTGCACTTCTCTCAATTAACAAGACCTTTTCCTAATACTATCAACTTGAAGCCTATTTCTCTGAAGAATCCTGTAATATCCTAACACAATGGAGTATTTTTTCCTTTTCGGAGTGTATCACAAACACTTTAGAGCCCCTAACCAGAACTAGGCAAGCAGAGGGAATTAGGGGAAACAAAAGCTGGTGTTGTCCAGCTCCAATTGACTCCGAAGCTCACATTTAAGCACTTGGGATCTCTACACGTAATAGGTGGGACACCTGATACAGAGTCAATCAACGTCAGTCGAAAAAGAGAGAAATGTGCCTGAAATCATGCCTTTGCAAGGACTATTAAAGCCTTTCTACATTCAGAATTCATAACCTTGAATTCATTCCTTAAGGTAGACACCTAAATCAACTCCTCCATGGAAAACACATCTGGAGTTATTCTATTCAATTATTCTAATCCAGTCCTTATAGGACCCACTCAAGATGTGGAAGACAACATTTAATTTCCTTATCTGCGTGGCATGATTTATTAATGTAAAATAAAGAGAAAAAGAGCATTGACAGGAGTCTGTAGCATTTAAAATGTCACATAAAACTAATCCTTAAACCTGAAGTTTCACCAGGATTAAGGAACTTTGAACTTAAATTCCTGTAGCATGTCTATTAGCTGTTCAATGATTCAGATATCGTGTTAAACACACTCTTATAGAAAATGCAGATACAGATGGATATTTTATGTAATGTGTGATGTTAGTAGACCATGATCACATTCACACAATAGTTTCCTGTATTTTTAATTGTGCGTAAAATCTTCCATTTGCACAAGGCTATTAACATAAATATTGACTTTTTTTCTTCAAAAACATTTTTATACTAGGTTACCATGTTTATTTTTCCTTCGTTACAAGAATTACAGAAGACAACTAAAGACTACAGTGATATTCTGTTACATAGTTTCTGATTCTTGAACATGATATTTATATCTCAGACACCCCACATATTCCAGGTCAAAAAGTTAAATAAAATTTTCAGTATAATACAGCCAATGTAGCATCTGACTTTCAGACTGTAAAGATCAAAACAGCAGAAACAGTATAAGACTTACTCATCTTTAGTTTTTTGGACAAGACTCTTATGAAGGTTTTACTAAAACTTAAGTCCAGAGTTGTACATGTACTTAGATATCCCAGTTTCCAAAGACGGAGTAGTATTCAGATACCAGTAGTTAGATGCCCTGCACAGTCTAAACCAATACTTTTAGTAAATTTCTCAGTTGATTTGTTTCACAGAACAAATAATGCCAGAAGTCTCTGAAGAACCTTTTAGAAGATAGCTTCTGGAATATGGTGCTATAGCAGTTGTACCTCAAGGCAGAGGCTTATTTCAAGACTGATAAAACATTGGCAATTATCGCTCCTAATTTTAATTGAATTATTTTCACAATGCCTTCCTTAGGTACTGCCAAATACTTTGAAATCCAACACACCTCAGTATAAATAGGTTAATTTTTCCCTTGGGAGTCAACAAGCTAATCAACAGAGTAATTCATGAAAACAGCTGGAAGTCTAAATTGGACTTGAATGTTTAAAATAAATTTTGAAACACAGACAAGCTTGTTCTAAAAATAATCTTTTCATAATAATCAATATTTTGTTTGCTACAGTCTACTGGCTTTTACCAGAGCTGGTCTTGAGATTGTACGTGATGGTACCCTTGAATGCTTTACACTCTCTCTACCATAGACCTCAAAGGAACAAGTTACTCTGTAGTTATTCCAAGATGAAATAGCCTTCTAGATGGTTTCTTATCCTAAATTAAATTAGTGATACACAAGACAATATTTTCTACTATGCTGCCTACTTTAGTTGGTTTGGACCCCCTTGTGACTTCTAAAATTTTCAAACAATGGAAAGCTTCAGAGCAAGTGTCACTGAGTTCCTTTCATTGCTATGTTCCTTATGTGTACCAACAATGCCACTTCTGTTTCACCAACAAATAATGAATTATAATTAAAGACTACAGCATTCTGAATTTTTTTTAATTTGAAAAGACACACATAAGAAGTCAAAAAATAGAATTCAGTAGTAGTAACAGCAAATAAAGGTTTATTACTTGCACATCACGTATCTACCTCTGTACATCACAGAATACACATTGCACAGCACACGCTACCGGTATCAACAGTACATCATGGTGCATCTACAGAAAACATGCTAGCTACTGGAAACACAAGCAGACAGGAACCTACTTTTTTCCAAGGAGATTATGACATCCTTTCTCCTCTAATGCAGAATTACCACAGGAGAAAAAAGGCTCTGTTAATCTATCTGCCTTTCATACTCACTCTCACAGAAAGATAAGCTGTTTCCTAAAAGTTAACAGCTTAGAGGGATGGACTGTATAAATATAGGAAAATACCTCCATCCATTTTCTCCCTAGGCAGGTTTAGAGTACAACTTAATCCCCTGCAGCTCAACAGCACAATGTCCAATGCCAAAATACACTTCAGAAGTAGACAAACTAAGGTCCCTAAATCAAACTATTTTAGTTTCAGAAGATAAAAGGGGAGAAGGTCACATCAGTGAAATAGCTTCATGAAGAAGCACGTTTCCTGAAACTGTAGCTTTCACTGTGTCAACTCATCTATATTTTTCACTTTACAAAAAACCCATTATTTTTATTCTTCTCCAGTCCTCGATACAAAAGTAACTTTTTCTCTCAACATATGTGTGCATATAATAGAATGAGGAAGTCTCTCTGTGTTTGATACTATGCAGACATGCAGGTAAAAAGAGAATATGATCTCTGAGTACTCACAGGGAGTTTTATGAATACCAGGGATGCTTCTTCAGAACAGATAATCAGACTGATACGTAAAATGCAAATTATACTTAGCAAATCTACTCCAGTCAGTACCTACCACCTCTGTTCAACTGAGAAAGTGAACTTCCAGCCTACCAATCTTCTTATATCACAATATGTTATGACTACTCAATCAAGGGATCACACTGATGGTGGGAGAAGTGAAACATGTCGTATGTGACAAATTTCATGGGAATATCTTCATGTAACTTCTCCTATTCACCTTTTCTTCCTCTTCAGCTGCTCTTCCAAGATAGTCAAGTTCCCAATTCACCTGTAGAGAATCTATCTGTATTTTAAAAACTTTTTATTTCCTTGGGTTTTTTAAGAGAAGGAAAGTAATTTTCCTGCAGAACTGCTGTGAACATAGGATACTAGGCTCTAGGTACCAATTACCTGTAATGAGTGTACCACATTACAGGTTTCTAACAGTTTATCCTTTTAACAAGAAATAAATAATATTTTCTCATCAGAAATCGGTATTAGTATGGAGGAATAAAGAAAGAATAACAGTGCGGACAAACTTATTTATACAGGAACCTGGAAAACTCAAAAAGCTTGTCTTAGCTTGTCAAAAAACAAGCTAAGCTTGTCTCCTCTCCAAGAGGGGAATGTGGTTTAATATCTCCTACCCTTTTTAAAACATTAGTTAATCTTCTGGATTCTCAAAAAATCTCTTCTCATAATATTTCCACTAATAGCAGATACACAAAGCCCCATAAATCTTGAGAGTTTATGCTTGTGCTCCTTCCAGCACAAATTCGGAGACACGAGATAAGCTTTGGGTAAGCATCTAAAACTTGTGAGAGCTTATGCACACTGAACTTCTGAAGCTTATCCATTGCTAATTGTCTCGTCAAGCTCTGGTTTAAAGGATCAATAAGAGTACAGGATATAGCAACAGCTGCACCCTATGTACCAGCTGTGTCTGCAGCTTGTTTCTGCTGTTGTGCAGTTCTGATGCAAAGGCTCTGGATATCATAGGGTAAATTTCTTGCCTGCATTGAAATTATTCCCTTGCTGTTTTTTAAAATTCTTGTAGCTGAGATGAACTGAAAAAAAAAAAAAAAAGTTATGACTTTTAGGTAAACTAGTCTCTTACATGGTATATAAAAGAAAATACATATAAAAGTGAAATTAATCCTGGATTATGATAATGTGAGGGAAATATGGAGAACTGATGTTTCTCCAGTTTTCTGATAGTCCTATCTTGCAATTTTTCTTCACTAACCATAAAACCACCCGGGTAGATGACAAGAAGGTCTCTTCCATACAAAAGAAATAACACAAAAATAAGGCAGGGTGACATGGTTTCATAGAATCTAACCTTATTCTGTAGAGGCTGATTATGTTATGGTTGGTTAAATAATAGAGGCTTCTCCAGAGGACCAGCGAGAGCTCGTGTCTGACTTGAGTCAGCTGGAAAGCTCTGTTGCTTTGCCAAGTCTCAGCCACAATGATGAGCTCACAAAGTTCACTGAAAATTCTACAAAAGTATAGTTTTTAAAATTCAGGCTCATATATGACCCAAATATATGAAATCTGAATTTTGAACTGGCACAACTGACTGGAGATCTTTTGTGAAGTTGTCATTTCATCTCAAGATTTATGAGGCTTTGCACATATTTCTTTTACCTCCTACTTCAGGCTGCCTAAGAAATAGAAAACCATCTTGTTCTTTATTTCTTGTGTTCTGCTTTCAGAGTCATTCAAGAAGTGAAAATAAAAAACATCAAAAAATGTGTATGTTTATCAGTCAAACTGAGTTCAGATCATGTTTGGGGTGAGAGAGCGAGGATGGGAGTTCTTGTACAATGCAAGCAACCTGCCCATCACTAAGTCTAGCTCTAGTCTAGCTCTTACTTAACTTGCTTTTTTTTTTTTTTTTACTTAACCGTTTTCTTTAAAACAGTTCTCACACATACTTCTGTGGGGAATGACTGACACCTGTAGATCATTTCAGGTCCATTAGGAGTCTTAAAGAAGGTTCAGACAAGTGAAATTACATCGTCTGCAGCTCCAGAATTTTCCTGCATATTATTTATTAACTTTTTCGTGTTTAGTGCTGAGTACCCATATCAGAAAGCATCAAATAGAGATGTGAACTGTTGGGAAATTTTTATGGTAACCCTTGAGGTGAATTAAACACACATTTGTGCTTAAAGATAAAAGAAAAATGTAATGATCAATGCATTGGGCAGAGTTCTACCACAATATGCAGTTCTGCATGAAGTCTTGTTTTGCAAATTGACGGGTTTAGCACAAAGGACACAGGCACCAAATTAAAGAAGTTAGCTTATTTTTACTTATGTTTCAAGTGATAAAATAATGAGAAAAATAATACAGTGAAAATAAATTAAAGAAAGATAAGGTAAAGCAGCAAAATAATAAGCAAACTACTATAGCAAGCAGAAAGTAAGGTAATGCACCTAATCATTACTACATAGAGTTAGCGACAGTGATTAAGAAAGATACATCACCAATTGCCATACGTTACCGTCACCCAGATCCGCAGTCGCTGGGGAACCTGGTTGCAGCAAGGATTTGGAGAACCCTTCCTGGCAACTGGGAAATCTCTATACAGAGCATACACTGTATAGATGAGGCTTCCAAGTTTCCCTGCAAACTGTCCCTGCTTTTATACAGTTGAATAAACAACTTTCTATCTTAAAGTGCGAAAAACGTCTGGTGTATTTTTCTCCTTGTTTACTTCTGTCTTGAGCCTGACTGGGGCAGAGAGGGGAGATAATAAGAACAAAAGAATCTACTAATCTGGATTATGTATTTCTCAACAAAGCTTGTCATGATTTGCCACATTCCTTTGCCATCTGTGGTGATAGGGCACATCCGTGCTTAATTTTGGCTACTGTTACGCAATTAGTATCTTTCTGCTGGCTAAGCTTACACAGCAAGCATTACGGCAAAGCTCTATAAGCATTACAACAAAACTTATAAACTGGCATATATTAATAAGGTAATACATTGCATACGTGATCAATATTATACATATCAGATATATTGTTAGGTTGTGAGGTTCGTCTTGAGGTCAGCTTTGGTTCAGGGTCTCACTGCTCAGGCCCTAGTATTTCAAGTCTGCAAAGATGCGTCACAAGCACATTCCTTACATACACTTGCACCAGCATGAATCCTGAGAGTGGTTGCATTGGGCAAGTCTTCTCAGCCCTGGGTCCATTCCCAGCCCAGCTCTGCTGCCCAAAGGTGACCCTTGAGCTTGGGCCCCTTAGCTCTGGCATTCCAGGATGGTCTATAAGAAAATGCTGAAGCTGTTTCTTGTTTCATCACCAAGGGAAACCTCACTTTCTTGCAAGGAGCCTGTTCTGTCTCTGTCATTCCTCCTTCAAGGCAGCTTAACCCTTTCTTGCTGTTGGGCCTCGTTTGCCCTCCATGCCAGATTTTTCCTTGGTCACAAATTACCACTGCTGAGCAGTTACAATTAGAATTTCCTCTTGAGAAGTAAATTCTAAACAAGATCTTTTCCTGAATGGAATATACTCTGCACTTCTAGGTTGGGTCCAGCTCTCTCTCACTTCTTTCCCTGTTTTCCCAGTTGCCACCATCTTCCAGTGCCTCTAAACTAACAGGAATTTGCATTGATTTGCAAATGTTTTACTTCTCTCTGTTTTCCACAAACAAGAATAGGAAAAGAAAGTGAGCAAGCCCTAGCTCTAAGCTGCCTGTTCCTCACAAAAAGGGGTTAAGCTAATGTCCTTCATATGCTTTTTTCCCAGGAGAGTGCTCAAGTACTGAGAACACACAGCTAAAAATTTCACACATCTATCAGTCAGACTGCAGTGGATCAACTGCTACAATGTTCAATTCATGCTCAGACAGGTGCTGAATAGTGGCAGGTTTTTAGGCCAGAGAAATGTTTTCCTTGGCACTTAGCCCCACATTCCTAATTCCATCTGGCGTATTTTCATTTGGGACAGAACAATAACACATAGCCATGAAGGGCTGGCATTTACGAGAGAAGTGAAACAGCTTTATCACATCCTAGATCCAGAACATGGGGGCAGGGAGGGAAATATTCTAGCTGTGCTTCGTGCTGTCTACCTTTTTCTGATTTCAGAGCGGTTGCCTCATTTGTCCTTGCAACCAGTATCTGGGAGAGCATAATCAGCACATGAAGTTTGCAACATCAACTCAAGTAGCAAGATGTCAAAAGCGATGTTCACTTCAGTAAGCTTGCCAAATAGTAGCCAGACATTGGAAAAGACCTAACTAATTAGTATAGCTGCCTACATTCTGCTGTGAAGGCAGTGTGCACATTCCAAGTGGGTTATTAACAGAGGTGAGAGAATTACTGGATTCACCAAAATGAAACTTGTCATCTGGCCAAATGCATGTGCTTATCTGTGCTTAGAGTTGTGTGTTAAAAAGACCATATAGTCCACAGCTGGAACAGACTGTTTAACCACTGTCAGAGACATGATTAATCTCAAAATTTCCAGTTCCCTATCTTGTGTTTGGTGGTATGCTTCCTCTCCTGTTTTTGTGGAGTTTTCCACTAAAGTTACATGAATGTGGAAATACTATGTCCCATTTGCACACATTTGGGACTGGAGGAGACAGGACTCTCAGGAACAGGATCACAAACAAATACAGTCCTAAAGCCTCATTCTCAGTGTGAAGGCTATGCAGCAGATTCACCACTAAAGGTTCCTGAATCTAACCTTCATGGCAAAGACATTGGCCCACCTGAAAGAAAAGACCTCTTCTCTGCTCTGCAAATACGAAACCCACTTCATTACTTGTTTCAGCTGCCAAAAGATCAAACCTCACCTGTTTCCCAAAAAAGGCATATTCATTACGGCGTTTCAGGAGACTCAGACAAGACAGATATCATCTCTGATATAAAAAGACAGTTTCTAGTCGGTGCTGTTGCCACAGCTGACTAGTGGAAATTCATTAAGCCTGACTACTTTTATTGTATGCTAGAGAGCAGAAGAGAAAACAGCACTAAACTCTAACAACAGTCTCAGACATTTTCCAAAGAGAAAACTTCAAAATTTGAGAATACACTCTAGTGACACAAAAACAATTAATTTCAGAGTTGATGAGGTTTTTCAGTTGTGCACAGCAGCATTTTAATTAACAAAAATAAATTAAAATCAAAAGGCCGAAGACAAACTGCAGTGTAACTTACTACCTTTAATCTACAAGAAGAAAACAGAATGAAAGTGTGGGGAGAAAATGGAAAAAAGTCTTTGTGTTCAGCACAGTTAGAGCGGTGCTGAGTAATTAAATTAAGATCTTTTCTGTCTTAACAGTCTATAAAACTAAAGAATATGAACTTAAAATGGTACATTTTTGTCTCTTAGACTGATGTCAGGAAGGGACAACAACCTCAATGTTGCCTCTCACTGGGCAAGCAACCTAATTTTGCACCATTCCATGAATTACAGCACTGACGCAAAATCTTGCTCACTTCCTCTGTTGCCTTTCATCCCACCACAGCAGTGGCATTTGCTAAAATCTTTCAGATCCTGCATATTTCATGCTCTTTTCTCAAACTGATGCCAACATAGCTCCCACTTGTTACTACAGAGCGCTTCTCCTTGACATGCCTGTCCTATGAAGAATCTATTGAATGTTTTGCTTCATCTGTGCCAAAAATATTCTACAGCAGGACAAAACAGTACCTTCGAAGTACTGCAAAAGCAGTTGTCTGTCAAATGAGCATAGCATAACAGCATAGGAATTAATGTAATAGGCTGAAAATACTTCTCCACTCATAGGAGTCTTTACCAACCCAAACATCAATCTAAAGTCCAACTTCCCTCTCTTCCACACTCCATCCCCCCCAAAACAAGAATCTAACTGAATTTGAACTAGAAAATACGAATGTCCCATAGGTTTACTTAAGCCCAGAACCAGTTTCTACACCTAACTATGAAGCCACCAAAATATTTCTGAAAATTTTTTAGCTGAACAACATAATCTTGAATCAAGGGCCATTTTATTTTTGTCTGATACACAGTTAGCATCCAGCTTAGTCTTCCCTGCAGCAAATGCTCACCTCCATGGTCATGCTAACACAGAAAGAAGGTAATAAGAACTTGGTGAACAGTCTTGCTTCATTAAGTCTCCTTAGTCCTGGAATACAATACAACTTGCTTGCTCTTAATTTGAAAGACCTTTTAGAAGAGGAACAGAGGAAGAGTAAGCATGCATGAAAAAATGAACTAACAGTGTCTTTAGGAGGTCACATAGAATCATAGAATCGTTTAGGTTGGAAAAGACCTCTAAGAACATCAAGTCCAACATTAAACTTAACACTGCCATGTGCGTAAGTGCCATATTTACATGTCTTTTAAATACCTCCAGGGATGGTGACTCAACCACTTCCCTGGGAAGCCTGTTCCAATGCTTGACGACCCTTTTGGTGAAGAAGTTTTTCCTAATATCCAATTTAAACCTGGTGAAACTTGAGACTGTTTCCTCTTGTCCTATCACTTGTTACTTGGGAAAAGAAATTGACACCCACCTCATTACAACCTCCTTTCAGGCAGTTATAGAGAGCCATAAGGTCTTCTCCAGACTAAACATCCCCAGTTCCATCAGTCAATCCTCATGAGCCTTGTTCTCTAGACCCTTCATCACCTTAGTTCCTCTTCTTTGGACATGCTCCAGTACCTCAAGGTCTTCCTTGCAGTGACAGGCCCAAAACTAACACAGTATTTGATGTGTAGCCTCACCAAGTATAGAGGGATGATTGCTTTCTGAGTCCTGCTGGCCAACAGTTTCTGATACACATCGGGATGTTACTGGCCTTCTTGTCCACCTAGGCACACTGCCAGCTCATATTCAGCCAGCTGTCAACCAACACCCCCAACTCCTTTTCAACCAGGCAGCTTTCCAGTCACTCTTCCCAAGCCTGTAGAGTTGCATGGGGTTGTTATGACCCAAGCGGAGGAATCAGATATTTTCCTATCCATAGCTCACACCTTTCTTCATACGGTATTATAAAATTAACTGAGCTGGGCCAGGTATGCAGCATGTATCCTGTAAAAACATAGATCCAAAACGTACAATTTACATCCAAATTTCAGATTTTCTAGCTTGCATGCAGGGTTTTGAGACTATCTATAATCAGAAAACTGTGCCTTAGTACGAAGCCACTTTTCAAGACACCAAAAAAGGAAAAAGTAATTTCCACAGCAACTCTGGATGATTTTCAACCATTGAGAGCCAAGAAAAAAGCTCTGGGTCAGAAAGTTCTTGCAAGGAGCCCCAAGGGGCAGAGAAAATTTCAAAAAGGCTGAAAGAAATGGGAAGATTAACTGACAATTTGTAAGAGATTCAGCTAGACCAAATGTTTGGATTTAAGGCTCAAAATACAAATAAATTGTATTCCATTTAAAAGACAAGTCTTGGAACAAAACCCTACACAGAAGTTTGGGGTTTACTTCATCTTTTATGGTTCAACATATCATTCTGAGATTCCGCTATGGGCAGTATTCATACTATGGACTATATCATTATTTCCAACAGCCTAACTACCGAGACTGCTATATATGACTTTTCCCAAACTCTTCTTCCAGAGACAAAAATGGACCCCTCTATGCCCCAGACTTAATTTCATCAAACTTTTTTTTTTAAATCCTGAAGGAATGTCAAGATTTTAAGACTAGTTCTTCCAGGCTCCTGCACTTAAGGCAACTTATTCCTCCCTTTGATTTTTCTAAATCAATATTAAAAAGGGAAAAAAAAATATTTCTCTTTTTCTGGAAGCAACATTTCTGCAACGAGCACTCAATGCCACAGAATGAAGCACCAGGAGGGCACCAGACAACTACATCAATAGAAAAAGCTCCACTTTCTCTCCATCCCTCCACAATTCAGAATGGGCAAACTGTGAACGGGCTGGCAAAAAAAGACAAACAGAAAAGCACAGCAGCAGAAGCTGCTGAGCAGGGCTGGCTTTTCTATTTTGCAACAAACCTTGAGTTTTTGAATTGTGTTCCCCAGTGAAGCAGAAAAAAAAGAAACTTCTGAATGTTTTCACAAAAGGGAATTGCATCAAATATTTATGTTATGACAAAATAGTGTTCTTTGATGGAAGCACATTTTGCCCAAAGTGTTTCTTTGGCTCAATATGAATTGGTATTGGCAGTAGGAGAAAATAAGGACATAAATTATTTCTCTTCAGGAACAAACAAGGAGTGGGGCAAAAACTATCACTCTCTGAATCATAAAATTCGCCTCACGGGGCTCCTTCTGGGAAATGTAACTAATAGAGGAAGTAAAGAATCAATTTAATTCAACATATGCAAAATTTCAGAGTTATAGATTATCCAAATGAAAACATTATCGCCACATCGTTTATGTCCCAACTAAGGACTTTGCATTTTTAAGTCCTTAATACATCTCACAGTCACCTACCAATACGACTTTCTCACAAAAGTGAATCATTAAATGAATTTAGGTTATTGAATAGGTCAAAAATGTCAGTTGAATTTGCAGTTACCTCCCTAAGTCTTAAAAATCTTTCTTTCTTTTAATGTTGGAGCATACTACAATTTAACCCCAATGTGTGAAAATATCTTTTTTGCAAAACATACCTTCCCTTAAAAACAAAGAATTAGAACTATTCAGTCCTAATGATCAGGTTACATGTGCACATATCATATTAAAAGACAAATATGTCCAGTGATACGATGGTACTTTCTGTTTGTCACTTCAACTTAAAATAAACAGAGCCAATTCTGGTATATTATTACGTAACAAAGTTTACTCAGCTTCTAGTGGAAAATTACAGACATACTGGCAGCCTCCCTAATAACAAGCATTATTTCTCTATTTATTGCCATCCACATCTAAGGAAAGACAGAAGGATCATCCCACAGAACGAAAAGCTGTATGAGCACTACCAAATTGAGGAAAAGACATTATTTCAGTACTTAATAACAATTACATTAGAATAAGGAAAAATGAACTCAAATGTTTTATTCTTTATGGAGCTATTTAGTATTAATCTAACTGGAAAAAAAGAAATTAAGCCTTCCTACTGAAAAATATTTACTCACAACAGTTTCCTGACTAAACTGCACTTTTTTCTCCCAAAGCTATCTACAAGCTCAAATCATAACAGCACAGGTCTCCTTATAAACTACATTCCCACCCTTCCTATGTGGAAGACATGTCAATATATAATTTTACCAATCATAGCCAGATAACATGAGGCTTTGTAGGAGACAGTACTTTTGTGGTAGGACATGCATTGTCTACCTATCAACTGGCAGAAAACACAACAGGAGTTTCTTTTCTGCTGATACTTTAAAATGAACTAAACACAGAAGAGTGGCAAGTTTAATTCCTACACACCTTTGTCAAGTCTTTCCAACAGAGCACAGCTCATGTATGTGAGTTCTACCTCTCAGTTCTACCTCTCTGCCTTCAGCAGCTACTGAATTGTGATGCCTTGACCCTCCCCATGCCCCATCCTGACTGTAGCTTGTTGCCCATTTGGGGAGCCCCTACCAACTACACCTTGCATATGAAGCCTCAGGAGCAGGGAAAAAGTACAAATTATTTCCTGTTTCCCTCAAATTCTTCCTGTTCCGGCACATGTGACTTCCTGTTTTAGTCTATGTGGCAAACAGGACCTTGCCAAGTCTCTACTTCTAGCAAGCACATTGTTGAATTTACAATACACAGTTATTTCTGGTGGCAAACACAAGAACACAGTGATATAACTGAAGGCACAGAGTGGACAGCTGGAATTAACAGGAAACTAAAGCAATGTAGAAACTAATCTGCTGTTACTCAATGGATTTGTGCTTGTAACTTACCTTGGGCAAGATATTTAAAGTGATTTAACAGCATAAAAATGCATGTATTTCTATAAGGGGATTTTCAATGTCCTTCAGCAGATTAGGCATATAATTTGCACTGAAGTTGAAGTGAATTAGATTCCTAACTTTGTTTGGTACTTCTGAATCCCACACATGACTATCTGGTACTTAGCACTTTTTAAAATATAGGCAAGAATAATAGTTTTAATTCCCGTTTGGCTCCTTATATCAACAGCTACTCCCTTAATTAATCATCTGCTTAGACTTTTCTTTGATAAAGTACAACAAATCCTAGTATCTTTGGTATTTTATATTTCCATCTTGAAATTGGAAGAACATAGCCATAAAAAGAAAAGCTTACTTAAAAAATTTCTGGCACCCTTGCAATGATTATGTATCATATATATTTCATATATATTTCACATATTTCACGTCTTTCTTTAGAGTGTATGCAATTTTTTTGCCAGAAGAAAACTAATCAGAATCAATTATTTGCTTACGAATGATAGGAAAAATGTTTTATGTTGGCTTTCTCATTAGCTTTAATTTTCCTATTGTGCAAAATAGTTCTATTTTCTTTTTTAATCAATATATGGTTCTGAAAGACATAAAGTTAAGACCAAGCATTTCTTTACTATTTTTACAGTGTCATTAAGCTGATTATTACTACATTACAACAATGTATTTCTGCATTAAGTGCTCAATTCTTTCTCCACCTCGATCAACCAGCATGATTCAACTCAGTGTAACAACCACAAAAGTGAGAGACAAGTTCAAGTTGAACCCCACGTTGGTCCAAGGCAGTTTAAGATCAGTACAGACTGAAGGGAAGGAAAAAAATGTGGGGGATGGGGAGGAGAAGAGAGAGAGAGAGAGGGAGAGATGGATTGTTCCTGGAACTGCGAGAATGTTCTAGCAATACCTCAGGTTGTGTTAAATTTATTCAGAATTCTATTGTAATTAGTATCAGACTAATTATTCTTATTTGTAGACTGTTTGTTGAACAGTGAGTAGATATGAGAGTATCCTGTAAGAAGTGCCTTCCCTTCAGGTAGTGATCTTAATATTTTATTTGAAAGTGCTGTCACGGTCCATTTGCATCTCTCCAACTTACAGGACAATGTACTCTGTGAATTAAAATCTATTTCATGAGCTCATTAAGAAATACAACAAACAAACATTATTCCCCTTTTCCCAGACCAGTCTAGCATGTGAATTCACCTACTGACCACTCAAGTTGTAGTGTTTCATAACTTGTAACCCATAACTCTTAATATCATGCACTTTTGAGGGAAAAAATAAATTATTTACCTTGCCAATGATGAGAGTACTCATCCTTCCTCCTCCATCACAGTGCGGGTGTCCCCTGGGTTACACTGGAAAGCACGAAAGCTTCAGGAGTCCAGCTGCTGTTGTATCTGCTTCAAAAGCTTTCTGGGTCAGCTGATGCTTTCCATCTTACAGCTTGAAGGGTTGGTCTGTACCACTTCCATAAGTTAGTGGATTCTGACAAAACTGCCAGACAAAATATAATTTCTGCAGGAGACAGTAATTTTGCAGAAGGCAATGGCTGCATATTTCCTCTTCAGTTCTGTCTGGCCACATGTCCTGTCTGTCTGGTGCTTTGGTTTTGACCTAGTGGCACTGCTCCCAGCATACACCAGGCCTTAGCAGGAGCTGGCTTGGCCAAAATCTGAGCAGGAGTTGAGTGATCACAAGTGCTCATAGCTTTGGGTTCAGGCTGTTCAGTCACTGGGAAGAAAGAACAAGCCAACTGAAAATACCTTATAGCCAGGCAGAAAACTTCTTAGAAATAGCAACTGAATCAAGAGATGGTAGAATAGAATTTAACTGTTCTGTATTCTGCTTTGCCCTTCTTATTGGAGCTAAAGGGTACAGAGAAACCTAATCCTTTTCGGCGGGGAGAAGGGGGCTAAAACAGTACTTAATCCGGCTTTTGATTTGCTGCTTTTGTGAAACATACAAGCTATAATTCCTCACAGACTCCACAGAGGAGCCTAAGAGGAATGTATTTTCAAATTTTCAGTTTTCTTAATTTAGCAGTTTTAAAGTATACGTCAGTGTGGTTTCCTTACAATTAAAGTTGTAGTGGTCTGATAAGGAAGTTTAACTTGGTTAAAAATTTAGTCTCCTTGTCTTTCACTTTATCTGAAAGAGTAGGAAGATTTCAGTCAGGCCAAGTAATTATGGGAGAGTCAGGATGTTAAAATTAGAACCCTGTAACAGAGGAAATAAATGAAGCACTACATACATATGTAGTGTAGTACTCTTTTTAAAACAGGAATAAAAGTCAGTTACTTCTGTGATGGATATGGTTACTACTAAGATGGAATGTGATTCCTTACAGCACCAAACAGAGAATAAAATACACTTTTTGCTGTGTTCAAATCTGCAATTACTGTTGACACAACATTAGTCATGAAGTCCATTACTAGACATGAAGTCCATTACTAGACATGTACGCAACATTTGTGTAAGTTGGGTGTACTGTAACCAATTACAATCCTTACATCCTTCGCCAAATGTACAGTAGCACATTTAAATTTGGGACAATCCAGTTCAGCTGTGGCCAATTCTTGGCTGTTCTACAGAAACACTGATAACACAGTTGTAGGACCAAGAATCTGTGTTCCAACATACTATGGTATTTTTCTAAGTCTTTGTCTTTCTCCATTCATTCCATGGCTTCCTCAACTTCTATTCTTGTAATTACCAAGACATCCCATACCTTATAGAGTCAAATACCTTTCCTTGTTCAGTTTTTAAACAAATATGTCCCATCAGAAGTTTGGAAAAAAATATTGTTATTAAAAAACACATAGTGAAAGACTGATGTTAATCATGTCTGCAACATCCATTTAGGATTTTACCTTGTGTACATAATGCCATAAATTTATGCCTTGATAGCTTTGTTTTTGAAACAGGTTTCAAAATATTTTTTCTTCATTAATAATCAGAAGCGTAAAAGTCAAATTCTAGTACCTCTACTTAGTCTAGATAATACTCAAACTCAGCCTCACTTGGCCAGTCTTGTGACAACTTGTCGCAGAAGGTGTCAGAGTAAGTTACACACTTCACTCACAAGAGAGAATTACCAATATATTTTATTGATATTAAATAGTGAGTTGACAAAGTTCAGAAGTTAATGGGACAGTAATTTAACAAGATTCGATGGCAAGGTGCACTTGATTATTTACTGTATATAGGACAGGGTCAGACAAATCTGTCAGGGAGACCCTCCCATTGAGTCACAAGGTTCAGAAAGGACCCCCTTGCTCTCTAACTCATTCTCAGAGGGGAGTCTAGGTGCAGCTGGATCCAGTTCTAGTCCAAGACTTGGTCAATGGTTTATGTCTAAAGGATTGCATATGCACAATCAATCCTTTACATCACTTGGCTAAGATTTCATAGTTTAGCACGCTGTTAATCACTCATCAAGAATCTGTTGCAGCAAGGAATGTCTTGACTTCCAAGAGTAACCTTGAGAGGTGTCCCTGCTGAAGGGGAGATCCTGGCATGCAGCCTGTTGCCATGCAGGAGAGCTCAACAGGCCCTGAGATGTTCACTGTTTATGGAGTAAGATGATTGACTTATAGTCGAATTTGTTTACTAGCCGTATTTCAGTTGGTGCATGCTCAGCTAGTCCTCAGCTCTCTAGCAAGATGCGCAAGGTAGCCCTTGACTATGAGTTGTTACCTGTCTCTCACAAATCTGCTCTGAGCCAGATGCAGCCATCATGACCAGACACATCCATTATGGCCATTTGAACAGGACTACAGGACATAAAGATCAGGTTGTGGGGAGGGGAGAAGCACACAGTCACACAACTCAAGGAAAGAATGTGAGATTCTGCTTGTTAATTTTAAGTAATCTAACAATCAAGGTTTGGATTTTCAAAATAGTCTAAAATTACTTAAAAGGGACAATCACTTGATGGAATTTCGGAACATAAATCTCCTAGGCTTCTCTGTAAGTCAGGTCCTCAAACATGTTTTAATTATTTTAAAAAATAATAGCAACAAATATGGTTAAGCCAGAATCAATATATTACTCATGCATGGCAAAGTAAGCAAGAAATTTTTTTCAATTGGCTTTCTTTAGTTGTTCAAATATGCTGTCAAAATAGCTTAGTTTTTTGTTCAGCTGCAATAATACATTTTAGTAAAAGTTGTTTTTTCACGAATCGCAACTACTCTAAACACAAATAAGTGTTTCAGTTATAAAACGAATCAGACAGAAAACCAAATGCCCAGAAAATACATAAACTATGCAACCTCTATTCCCTGACCACTGTCCCACACACCCAATACACAAATAGCTCCATGCTGTTGAGGCATTTGCTTAACTACTCACACTTCATATAGCAATACAAGCAGTCAAATGACATAACAATCTTAATGGCAAGGTCCAATGCAGCTATTAAGCTGGAAATAGTTCAATTAAATCTTTGAACATTGTGTGCACAGTGTTTTCATTCACAGTATGAGAGAAACATAGCACAGTAAAGCTTTGACTAAAAGTCAGAGCTAGCTGGAACCATAGAAAACCCCCAACTAGCAGAGTAGTTCCTCTTTGAAAAGTGGCTACTAAACAATAGCACTTTCTTGGAAAGGGAATGGAGCCAATCACTGTATATATGAAAGCATGTTTGTTAATTTCTGTAGCAGAAGAGAAATACACACAGACTTGTTGATTCTGAGTATGGACAGAGTATTTGACCCTTTTGAACACAGAAGGAAAATTAATGGGTGACTCAGTTAATGTGTGTACTTAGGATAACATTGAAAACTGTCGCAAATTCCCTGTTCTGCCCCAGCTTGCTCAGACCTCCAAACAAGTTACCTAGATTATTTCTACTTGTGAAATTAAAAGCAGAACAAAGTATGCTATACACTGCATTAAGAGGTCACTTTCTGTCCATTCTGCTTGTTGTGCTTTGCAGTGGCTGAGGTGAGGATATCTGCGTACGTACAGGACTGTTGGCTGACACACAGCCCTCTGTCCAACCTTTACAGTGGGAGTAGGACTGCAACTGTGGTCCCTAAATCTGCAAAAGTACTCCTGAATATAGTGCATGCCTCTGTGGGAATAATCGAGGGGATAGGCTAGACTGTCAAAATCAAAAGTCTTGACAACAGGTTCAGACCCGCTGGCCTAAATCATGTGTAAAAACACCTTTTGGCTCAGCATTTCACACCCATCATAAGTGAAATGTTCCCATATAGTCATGAAAAACATTTTTTTCCTCCTCAGAGCACACACGGTTTGTTATTCTGGCTCACCAGTGACCCTTACTAAGCTTCTGTTGTGGAATCTGCACTATGTGTGATGAAGCACAAACCAGAAAGGCTGCTGCAGCTTGATGTGCAGGAAAGGTCATTAGGAAAAAAAACACCTTTCTTTTCACACCAAAATCGCAGAATTGCACAGTAGCATTCTTTAGGGAGTCACCTCTCAGAATTCAGCTGCTGTGAGAAAGCCCATGAAAAACATAATCTACCATAATGTAAATACTGACATGAGACATATGGGGAATAACTGTAGATGGGCAAATGCCTACAGGCCTGGCTGCAGTAAAAAGAACTTAAAAAATATTCTGAAGCAGAGTGTTTGAGCACTGACTTGTCCAGATGAAGGGCTGTGCTGTGGTGTAGTCCTGCATGGACGCACATGGAGGGAGGCATACTAGAAGGATGAAACTCCCCCTGTTAAGGGGGTTTTGATTAGTATCCTTCAATATTGTTTAGCAATACTAATTAATATATTTAATGTGTTTAATATTGTTGAGCAATTAAAAAATATCACAGAAATCAGGGTGGTCTAGCATCAAAAGTATCTTCAATACACTAGGAGGATGGCTGCAGCCCCTGCCTGTGATATTTGTATATAGGCCAGCATGGCTTACCAGGCAATCTTGAGGCATGCCTCCTGCTACAAAAGGTAGTACTCAAAATCACCCAGAAGCATTGTGGATTAGCAAAGTGCAATATCCTTACTGTCTGTACAACACACGCAGTGTTGGAAACTTCCTTGTCTTATTCAGCATGGTAGAGAGAATGCTAGCATAATACCCTATTTTTTTTTTCTTTAGGATTTGTCGTTAAAAAAAAAAAAAGATATTGAAGTTCTTTAAGGCAAATTAAGAACAAAGCTTTTTTTATTATTATTTAAGTTTATATAAAATCCTCAAAAAGCACAGGCTTCATCTGCCTTCCTGTCGGCTTCTGAAGCTGGGAAGGAGAAAAAAAGAAAAACAACTTGCAACCTGAATCTACCAAGCACCCCACAAATCTCTGAAAATATTTGTGCAAAAAGTTTCTATAAATTTTTGCATAGCTCTGATTTCTATAAATTTTTACCAGTTTCGTTGATTTGTAGTGCAAACACATTCAAAAATATAAACCTGTATTTTCAGACATAAAAGGTAAGTGTGACCAGATAAACCAGAAAAACCCAAACAGAAAAGGGATATGCTTTTTCCATTTGAACTGTTCGAAGTCTAACTTAATTAGCTTGCAACTATGTTTTCTCAAAAACATCACAGTCAGACTAGCTGGATCTATCTAAAGATTCTGTAAATTGAAATGGTGAAGAAGGTCACACAGATTCCTGATTTCACAGTGAATATTGGATAGGAAAATTCTCAGTGACTGGAGAAATCGTACACACAAAAAGAACAGACAAAAAATATAAAGAGAATAAAGATATGGCTTCAAAAATTGAATTTCCTTGACAATAGGGAAGTGATAGAATCATAGAATCATAGATTCATTAAGGTTGGAAAAGACCTCAAGGATCAAGTTTGCTGATGATACGAAACTGGGAGGAGTGGCTGACACGCCAGAAGGCTGTGCTTCCATCCAGCGAGACCTAGACAAGCTGGAGATTTGGGTGGGGAAAATTTAATGCAATTGAACAAGAGCAAGTGTAGAGTCTTGCATCTGGGCAAGAACAACACCAGGTTCCAGTATAAGTTGGGTACTGACCTGTTGGAGAGTAGTGTAGGGGAGAGGGACCTGGAGGTCCTGGTGGCCAGCAGGATGACCATGAGCCAGCACTGTGCCCTCGTGGCCAAGAAGGCCAATGGCAT
>WKFP01014719.1:631206-663628 GCA_011057875.1 Pterocles orientalis | reverse complement strand
GTTTTTCACCCAAAGGGTGGTGGCACACTGGAACAGGTTGCCCAGGGAGGTCGTGGATGCCCCGTCCCTGGAGGCATTCAAGGCCAGGCTGGATGTGGCTCTGAGCAGCCTGGTCTAGTGGTTGGCGGCCCTGCATATGGCGGGGGGGTTGAAACTAGGTGATCGATACGGTCCTTTTCAACCCAGGCCATTCTATGATTTTATGATTCAATGATTGGAGCTCTGGTGACTTGTCTCTATACGGCTGTGCATTAAACGGTAGCTCCCAGCTTTATGTGATCTATCCAGACAGACCAAAGATAAATGTAACCCATAAAAGATGAAAGATAGCATTGCAGGTATGGTTTAGAATAGGTTGCAGAGTGCTGAGCGGGTCTCAGTGTTTTGTAATGCTGTGTCCCCACCTGCTTTGTGGTTATGAAATTGATTTGTGTGTGTGGGGCTTGTTTTAAGTGAAGGACTACCTCAGCTAAGGAGACTTACAGTGAGGCATACTAGGTAGAAGTATTTGAATACTTAAAATTTTTGTCTGTAAATTCTCCGCCTAGCCTGTATTTGTGCTTGAGGTTACCCTGACCCAGGTTCAGGACCTTGCCATTGGCTTTGTTGAACTTCATGAGGTTTGCACAGGCCCACCTCTCAAGCCTGTCAAGGTCCCTCTGGATGGCATCCCTTCCCTCCAGCGTGTCCACCACACAGCTTGGTGTCGTCAGCAAACTTGCTGAGGAAACACTTGATCCCAGTGTCCATGTCTCCCACAAAGATGTTAAATAGCACTGCTCCCAGAACCAATCCCTGAGGAATGCCCCTCATCACCGGTCTCCATTCAGACACTGAGCCATTGACCACAACTCTCTGAGTGTGACCATCCAGCCAATTCCTTATCCACTGTGTGGTCCAGCTGTCAAATCCATGTCTCTCCAATTTAGAGACAAGGTTGTCATGTGGGACAGTGTCAAATCCTTTGCATAAGTCAGTTGCTCTTCCTTTATCCGCCAATGCTGTATCCCCATTGTAGAAGGCCGCTAAATTTGTCAGGCACAATTTTCCCTTGGTGAAGCCATGTTTGCTGTCACCAGTCACCTCCTTATTTTCCTCCTCCAGGAAGATTTGCTCCATGATCTTGCTGGGCACAGAGGTGAGACTGACTGGTCTGTAGTTCCCTGGGTTTTCCTTTTTTCCTTTCTTAAAAATTGATGTTATGTTTCCCCTTTTCCAGTCAGGAAGAACTTCCCCAGACTGCCAGGTCCTTTGATTGAAAATAAATAGGCAGGAAGGATGGGGTTTAATTGTCATGAAAGTTCATTTCTAGTGAACAGATGTATAAGTTCAGTGTGTTGTAGGGGAGAGTGGGAAGTGACACTTAATAAATGGGAGACTGTCATCCAGAGATTATGGAGAAGCAGTGTCTTCATTACCAAAACAGTGATTTTTTCCCTCTTTCTCCCTCACGTGATATAATTGACAACCATTTGCAGTACTGCTGTAAAATCTTAATGATGAGATTATATATTTCATATTCTTTGCCGTTCCTAACATCATGTTTGTTTGACTGGCTTAGGGTTTTTTTGCTTATTGAGGTTTTTTTTCTGCTCTGGCTGCAGCTGTTCATGGAGGGAGAGGGTTCTGTTGAGCTGTGTACAGCAGCGCTGAGATTTTCTGCTCAATCTCTTGCTCTGTATGGGGAGAGAAGAAAATGTGGTCTCTTATGTTTTAAATTTAGTAACTTCTAGTAATTTTGATGATATACTAAGATCACTTTTCCGATTATAAATAAACCACATTGTTTAAAAATATTTTTGACTAGACTGAATTCTGTCCCAAAATTGGAACAGGCTGAGGAGAGTTTGGGAAAGAAATTATGTTCAAGTTTTTGCATTCTTAACCGTAAATGGAAACAGAAGGACATTGACTGACCAGAAGCTTTAATTTTATAGCTCTTGCAGATAATGGAAAACATTATTTACTAAAAATGCTGTCAGATTTAGTTTGTCATGCTTTGGGGGTTCCTCTGGAGCTCTGTAGGTGGTTGAAGCCTCAGGCAAGCCCTTCCATCTGATGTTCCTTGGGCAACCTGGGGAGCACTGATAGCTGGATGTGGATAGGTGTTAGGTGTCCTCTGGTGCGAGCAAAAGAGGTAATCCAATGTCATTGTCACTGGGAGAGTAAGGCCAAGCTGGCAGACGCTTGAGAATAACCATGGGTTGTTGCAAAGTGAATTTCAAGTCATTGAAAGCAAAATCTGAGGAATTAAATGTCTTTCTTGTCCAAATTGCTAGGAAAAGGCTGCAAAGTTTGATGAAGTAGGAGGATGGTTAGTTGAGCTGAAGGAGAGCTTGCTGGGAAAAAAAACAAACAAACAACAGTTCTGGTCAGTGCTCAGGACCATATCTTTGCCCTCCAAGAGACTCACTGCTCTCCTATGTGTACCATGTGGCATCTCCCTCTATATGCACGTTACATGAGTCTTACACCTGGGAGATGGAAATTAATCTCCTTCCAGTGCCTGACCATTAAACACAATGTGTGTGTTGGGGTGTCACTTCTGATCTTTTAACCTGGGGCCAGAACACCTCTTCTGTGAAGAAGGGCTGAGAGGGTTGTGATTTTTCAGGCTGGAGAAGAGAAGGCTCCAAGGAGACCTTACTGCTGCCTTTCAATATGTAAAGGGGGCTTATAAGAAACACAGAGAAAGACTTTTTACCAAGGCCTCTAGTGACAGGACAAGGGGCAGTGGTTTTTAATTGAAAGAGGGTAGGTTTAAATTGAACATGAGGAAGACACTTCTTACAATGAGGGTGGTGAGATTCTGGAACAGGTTGCCTGAGAAGCTGTGGATGTTACATCATTGGAAGTGTTCAAGGTCAGGTTGAATGGGTCTTTGAGCAACCTGATCTAGTGAAAGATGTCCCTGCCCATGGCAGGGGTGTTGGACTAGATGATCTTTAAAGGTCCCTTCCAAACCAAACCATTCCATGGTTCTGTGATACTGAAATCAGCCTCTTTGGAAAATCTTTACAAGGCGCCCGAAGTGTTTTACAGTGTTGGGAAATTATATATAGTTGTGGATGTTAAAAGTTCAACGCCATAAAGTCATACACTGGAATGTTTCACCCATAAGAAGATCTTGACTGTGTGTTGTGGTTTTGACGTAGACATTAGATGAATTTTTCCATTACTAGTTTTCTCTGAAGCCAAGATTAAAGACCTTTTATGCACTAGTTGTTATTTCTTTTATGGACTTGGAAGAGTCCATAATCTTGGAAGAGATTTCCAAACAGTAGGTGTGTTTGAAAAATCTTGCTTCTCTATCTCAAATCAGTATGTAGGGCTCTGTTTTAGGTTACCAGGTATTTATCTTCTTTCTGCTGTTGGTTTGTTAACAGTTTTTCGTCTTCAGTATTAACCAGAAACAGAAACTTCAGTAATCACTGTTACATTTTTCTTTATTTACTACTAAGTGAGAAGTTCAGGAGCTTTTAGGCATGTTTGAAATATCCCCATATAAAGTTATTAATTCCATGCTGGTGTATGAAAACCATTGATAGTTGTAACTTGTGTTCTGGTTCACAGCATTTCTCTCTCAGCACAGATGTGATACTTCATGAACAGTCGGGGCCAGAGGAGATTTTTGGCACAGCAACGTATGGTCTGAACTCAACAGCTTTTCCGTATTACTGCGGCAATAATTTTCTGCCAGTGAGGCCCCCAACTTTTAAAAGTCTCCCTGTGCAATTAGGCAGAAATCAAGCATACTGGGGAGCTGAGATGGATTTCTACTCTGTGAACTGCATGGACAGCAAGAGAAACGCCTTTGAAAAAAGGAGATCCCATAGGAGGAGAAGCCTTGTGCCCTAATGGACAAAAATCAGAAGAGACAAGAAAGACCATTGGGATTTGGGATTTTGGGTAAACCCAGGGCTTTAGGATGGGATAAGGCCCAACTGGTAGGGTGTGTTGGATTTATGTTGTTTTTCAGGGTAAAGCATTTGTGACTAGAAGCTTGGTTTTGTTTATCCAGTTTCTTTTGATAGATTGTCCCATATAAGTACAAGTAGGGCAGTGGCACTTCCATATGCCTTCTCTGGTAGACATCTGCCTTCAATACCTGGGGATTCCAGGAGACTGTGTCTTGAGCCCTGGGTCTGAGACCGTTGGACCTTGCTGGGAATTTGAGGTGAGAGCCTGTTCATTAGTGATGACAAATAGGTTTTCTGATGGAATCTAATTGGAAAAATAACTGTGGAGGTGCAATTGCTTTTCCTGTTTAATGTGCTGTTAATATTGCCATAGGAGGTAGATATCCTTGGGAGCTCCACGGACACAGAGATGAATGTCCTCTCTTCTTCAGTGTACAAGAGGTACTCAAACAGGGTCTGGTCTGTGGATGCATAAGGCCTAGACAAAGGCATGGATACTGTTTTCTGCAAATACTTTGTCGGGTGCAGTGTATTGTCCAAGAGAAATCTTGGTTCTTCGCACTCGGCAGACTGTGGTGTCAGCAGGGCAGCAAATGTTATCTATAGCTTTCGAACATCAGACATGGTCCATGATTCTGCCCATGTTGCCTTCGTTAAGCCAGTTTTAGGGAACAGTGTATTTATAAGGTCTCTAACCTTGTAATGGAGCTGAGAGAAGACACTTAATACAGGTTGGACCGTTGTATGTTTTCATTACTACTTGATTTTTTACACAACTTCTTTAATTCCAGGGTGACGTTATCCTGTTGCATTTTTTTCTGAATGGTCTGACTTGCTCACGGTGGTGTCAGTAGCAGATTTCTCACTGGCTTCTGTAGATAAAAGTTCATAGCAATATGAATAAAAGTATATTTTCATGTTTGGTCATGAATTTGGGGTTTGAACCTAAGTTGTTTGTATTTTTGAATAATTTCATATTAAAAATAGCAGCATAACTTTTCTTATTTTACATACAGCCTATTCCTACTTGTTTTAGTAGAAAGAACTTAAAAATGAAAAAATTATGACTGTGAGCAAAGCCAAGGAAAGGACAGGAGAAATGTAGCAATTTAATGGAAATTTCTTTGCAGTATTTCCTTTTTTTTTCCCCCTAGCAGCACACAGTAAGATACATTTGGTCAATACAGTATCTTACTACCTACAGGATCCCTAAGTGCAGTGGAGATTAATCTGCTTTTACGTTACACAGCAGAAGCACTTTTGTAGCTAAGTGTAATGCAGTAGGCAGGGAAGCAAGGAACTATTCCTTGTTGTGACTAAAATTGCCTGCCCAGACTCATGGGGTAGCTCCATGGCCTCAGCATTTATAAAAGTTTAATTTACAAAACCTTAAAATTTGGGCTTGACACTTCAGACCTGACATCTACCCTTCGTCATCACTGACACAAAACATATGTACCTTTATTTATCACTGCTGTGGGGACAAAGGAGGAGGAATGAACCAGGTTTTTAGAAGTACCAGGCATTTAACCTCACTTTCTGTGCACGTGTGTTGTGCTTTTAAGAAGTAACAGGGAATTGCCACATAGGAGACCTTCTCTCTCTTCATCTGGGCTAGAAAACCTTCCTTAGGAGAACAGGCCAGTTGGGATTAATGAGCATTTTTCTGAGGAGGGTGATCTAGTTTTAGACCTATATCATCTCCTATTACATATTAAACTTTACTTACATGAAGACCTGGAAGGTCTGTCATGCTCCTAACAGGAACAACAGGATTTAAGTGTTAATTTCAGTAGCTGACCAACTACGTGCCACTGAAATACGGTGTACCTTTCACACAGCTCTCCACTTGTTTATTAGTCCTATTCCAAAAGTTACTGTTTATCCAAGTTTTTATTAATGCCATTTTTTATTATTGCTTAGATTTGAAATGAAGAGCTTGAGTCACTTGCTAATAGAAAACCGTCATTTTTTATTCTGTTGCTGTTCTGAATCATATTTCCTGTGAAGGGGTTGCAATACTATGGAAATTATGACTAAAAACATTTGTTTTAAGATACATTATACTGCATTCTTAGCCATGGATTTAAAAATAAATTGTCTACTGAAGAAAAAATGTTGGGCATGTTCCAGTTTCACAACAAAAAGTGGGGTGGGGTCAGACACTCTGTGCTTGAGCTGAAAAGGAAAAGTGCAGAGTGGCTGGGTAAAAGGCATTTCATGGAGAGCCAAAGGAAAAGACCAGCTGCATGTGTTGCATAAGGGAAAAACTTAAAAGACTTTCTCAGTATTTCTAAAAGTCAGTGCAACTCCCTATATATAATCAGAAAATGAGATTTGATAGATGAAGGTGGCAGGAACTCTGTCACCAGATTAATTCTACTTTTCTTTTAACTTTTTTTTTTTAAATGCTGCTCTTTTGAGTCTTAGCTATTTTGTGTCCTGAGGTTGTGGTACAGAGAATGGAGTTAGTCTGGGGATATGTCATGGTTTAATCCTAGCCAACCATAATTTGATATGTCCCATGTCAAGCAGAACATAAGAAGAAAGTCTTCTGTGACTGTTGCAGAAGATGCTCTAGTACTAAATGCTTCTAGCTTTTGGATATCATACTTCAGCCTCTGGTTTAAATCCTAGAACTTCATAGTTTTTATGATTTAAACAGGCATGAACACCCAGACCTCTCTGGCCTCTGCAGCATCCACTTGAATATCCATGGTAAGAGACTTTGGTAAGAAATTATATGGGTATGGGTCAGTGGTACAGGTGAGCTATTGGACTGGTTTATCTCTCCAGAATGAAGTTGTTCTGAGTTTCCTTCCACCTCATCACACATCTAAATCTTATTTTCAAAAGTGATGTGACTTTCTAGGAAAGCCAATGGTACTTGAATAAAGAAGTTCCTAAATAACTTTTGAAAAAGACATGTGGGCTTCTAAGAGTTTCAGTGACACAGCTGAACCAATATTTAAATAAATACATGTACGTAAGGCATGAAATGTTTTTTTTAAACAATAAGAAAAGGACAATAAACAGTCATTAAAGGATGAATGACTGAAAAATTGATCTACCACATGCAGAGCACGTGGTATAGCTGATTTTGATACTATTAGACATTGCTCAGGGCTGTAATTTCTCTCTGTCCACAATATGGGCTTTTTTTTTGCTTTCAGTAAAAAATGTATTGTCAGTAGATAGGATGAGACTGAGACATATGAAGATCCTACTGAAATGAAACAGGCTTTGAGTGGTATTTTTCACTTTCTGCACACCAAAACAAAACACCATGAAACAATGCAAGAAAACACAAGGCACCTTTCAGAAGTGGGTCAGGCTGGGCTGTGGGTGCTGGTGGGTGCGTCTCGGCACGCGGGTGCCCAGCTTCGCGTGTCTGCCGTGCCTGGCCCTGAGTCAGCTGAATTGGCTCGAGCAGGGTCTTGTGGGGGAAGAAGCTTTGATCGAAGCCTGATTCACAGTGATCTGAAGTGAAAAAAAAGTAGATTGAATGCACCTGGTCATCATAGGTTCAGATCTATGGTTTGTCTTACCCCAGGCCAGTGCTGTGACCAGGGGGCTCTTAGGGGTCCTTCTGTTCCTCCTGGCCTGCAAGCCTGCCTGGGCTTCCCTGACAAAATGTTGCTGAAATTCATGTGCTTCCATCAGACACGTTGATACAGTTGAAAAGGCTGCCAGCAGAAAAATCCCTCGTTGGTCTTCTAGGGAGACAGTGAATAGGAGGCTACTGAGAGATATTTATTACAATTAGTCTTATAAACCTGTCAGAGCGTAATTTATGTTTTCCTCTCTGTGCAGGCTACAGCTTTCCTGCTGTAAGGATTGTGAGAAAGCATAGAGCGGTCCTGGACCTGAAAAAAAACAGAGTGGCTGTGAAATCCTGTTCTCATACAAATGCTGAGAAAGGTTACTTGAGAAATGTGTAGGAAGAAAAACAACAGTGACCATTACAGATAAGAAAAGTCTCATTCTTAAGAGGACAAAAGTTTTGCCACATGTTAAGGAAACTTAAAAAAAGAACCCTGAAAATATTAGGAAATACTAGGGTTGTGGTATTTTTTTTAAAAAACAGTGAAACTTACAGTGTTGTCTGCAAGGCCATCACTGTGCTCCCATCCCACTGACAGATCTGTGAGATCATACAGGTAAAGAAAGCACTTCAGATTCTTCAGTATTTCTGTTTCTTTTTTCTTCTTTATAGTTCTTTTTTTTTTTGTCTTTTGGTCCATACGTTCAGACACTTGTTTTTATCTAATGGTTGGGGGGTTTTGTCCTTTTTCAGCTTTCCCTTGCATTTACAGGTAAGATCAAGCTTGGTTGCTTAATTGTTAGCCTTTCAAGGTTTATTAAAATCTAGTCTCCATTCTTCATTTGAGTTCATGTCACTGTGCTGGGCCATATGGTCAACACATATAAAATCTGCCATGCTGTAGTGCAGCCAAAAGAGCATTGCTCCTCATCACTTTAGACGCTCCTCATGGCTGAGATTGGATGTTTTTTCTTTCGTCTGCTGAAATCCCAGGGACGTTACAATGCAATATTGTTCCTGGCACGAAGCGATGAATGTGATCCTTACTGTGGGAAAATTCCTCTGACAGCCGTGGAGGTTCGGAGGGGTTTGTTGTTGATGCTCTCTTTGGTCACAGGATGTGGCTCAGGCCGCCGTGACCGCACAGGGAGGGACAGATGATGCTCCCTGCCATGTTACTCCATTAACCTTCTCCCGTCTCCTGACATTCTTTTCTTGTGCTCACACTTTGCTCTGTCTTGACTTTGTCTCTTGTCTGCACTGTGTTTTGACTGACAGGTCTCTGGCTTTTCAGCAGAGCCTGGTCCTTGAAGCACAGCTTTCCGTTGCAGCCTCATAAAGATTTCAGATAAAATGGTGTTGCAAATGGAAGTACGTCCTTCTAGCAGTGAAAGCCTTGGCTGACCTGGGACGTGAACCCAGTCTGTCATGTGGATTGCTGCCACATAGTAATCCAGTGATATTTAGCTTGGGTTCTCCACTATTTGACAGTGTCTCGCATAGTGCTTTCATTAGCTTGTTATTTCTCAGACACGACTTTTGTTGTCCTTTGAGTCCTGTGAAGGTGAGTTTTGATAAGAACAATTTATGAATAGTTTTTTTAGCTCTCTGCCAAAACAACATCAGTCAGGTCCTCTCCGGGGCAGTGGAGGTGGGCTCCAAGGCATGCAAGGAGGCTCACGATGTCAGCAATTTTTGGGGGGTAGGGTGAGCAATGGTGGTTGATGGGGAATCTCAGGACCCTGGCAGGGCAGGTGCTTGTCCCCTATTCCCAGAGTGGTCACTAGTTCCTTGTATCAGTCAGAGGAAGGCTGTGTCTGGACTAGAAATGAGTGACAGCTTGAAGACAACAAACTCTATTCAGTAAATAAATAAATAGATAGATAAAAGGGCAAAAGAGTTAGAATGAGTGAAAGTTACCTGGTGAGCTCTCCCTCTGCAGTGGGAATTCAGAGACTGCACTAGATCTACATTTGTGGGACAATGCTTCATTTCCCTGAACTACCTTGTGCCTTGAGACCAAGTCTTGTCATCTGAGGTGGAGTATTCCATTCCTATTTAAGCAGCACCTTTAAATCCACAGAACTTTACATTTCTTTTCAAACTTTATTCAGAAGTTACTTTAGCTGTCATTAAAATGAAAAAGGATGGCTTATATTTCCACTGGACTCTTTTTAAAAGAATAGCTTATACATGCAGTCTGTTGGTATCTAAAGGCTATTTTATCCAACGACTGCCTTCTGCCTGTTTGGAGAACAGTATGTTAGATCTGTTGGTCTGGTATGTAGGGGTACAAAGGTGACCAAAGGCTGTATTTTTAGTTAGCTTGATCATGACCACACACATTTGTTGCAATAATAGCATCCCAGGTGATGGGAACCCTCTGATCCCCCAGATCAGTGAGGACGGCAGAGACGGCTGTGAGTCACTGGTGACTGTGCTCCATTGAACAGCTTTCCGCGGGCGGGCAGCTGGTCTCACTGTGTGCTCTTTCCTGTGTGCTGCTCAGCCAGGTTTGTTCCCAGACCTGGTTCCCCACACACTGCTCAGGAGAGCAAGTACCAAAAGGTAGGTTTAAGGAGCGTGGGCTCACACGAAGCCACGAGCACGTGGCTGCTGAAAGCAGTGCAGCAGTGCCAGAGCACAACTGAAGGGAATCGTAACATAGCTCTAGTAGAATCTCTAAAGGCATGGTTTTGTGAACTTTGGGTGCTGAGAAATACAGAAATTCATGGCTGGCTGCTGCAGAAGCCAAAAAGTTATGCCACAGTATTGCTAGAAGTATGGATTTATTTGATTGTGAAAGAAAATTAAACAATGGCATTTTTAATATTCACCCTGAGCTAAAATGATGCGTCTTAAGAGGATGAAAAGTTTTGTTCATTGTTCAGTATATTAATTCATTTATCAGTTGGAAGAAAAAACTGCAAAGACTGGATTTAAAAGGTCATATTTTTCCCTGAGGTCAGTGATGCCTCAGGAAATCAAGGAAATTCGGAAACTCTCTTTCAATTGCTTCACAGCAAAGGCAAATAAGTAAATGGGTTGCCTGATTATTTTCAAGAAATAATAAAAAGCATTGTAACTTTTAAAAGCAATATAAACCATTATTTGTTTCTGAGCTACTGTCTTGCTCCTTTACTATGCAATACTCGAATACATTATGGAAAAGTCCTTGATTTGGGAAATCAAAGGTTCTGATCATCTTCCTTTATCTGCAGAAGCTTCAGAACTGCCTGACACCATTCTGTGATTCTATGATTCTATGACACAATTTGTTTCCTTTGGCTTGATGACATGGAAATGTTTGGTCATGTCATCACAGCATGGGTTTTTTTCCTTGGATTGCAGGTGAAAGGCTTACTTCTGTACTACTAGGTCTGCAAAAGCATCCTGTTGTTATTGCAATTTCTAATTTTTATAAAGATGCTGAAAGGGGGAAAGCAGACACACTTTCTGTGGCTTACAACTAGTATTTATTAATGTACTAAATTCTGTTTATTATACACTCTGAAACCTGGCTCAGTCTAATCATTACCATTACTGGGGTCTGCATTTGGCAAAAGTCATGGATTGTTTGCTAAAGTTTTCACTACAAAATATTTCTCACAGAGATCTGTGTTTATGCTTCAGTAGCTCTGCATTAAGCGAAGGCAAGATTTTGTGTTTTCAGATCCAGGCTTCCTGTTCCTTAAAACTTGCTGACTTTATTTTGTGTCTTTTTATTTCAAAAGCAGTGATGGACAGAATCTTTTTCTTGCATGAATAGACTTGGACAAATTACAGAAGCCTGAAAAGTATTAATCTGTTAAGGCTGAGTTTCAGTTTGAGGTTGATTCCAAAGGCATGTGCAAAAAAACTTGATACTTTGATTTCAGAAAAAAGAAGGAAAAAAGAAGTTATATGAGCATCTGCTTTAAGTGACATTATATAAATAAACAGTGCATGTTGTTGTGCCCTTATTTTCATCTAAGGGACCTCTGACTGAGGTGTAAGGGTGTTTTGATTGGGAGATTGCAAGGAATAGTGGAGTGTGGGCCAGAAGGGGCTGGAACCTTCAAGGTGGACTGGATGCACTGACTGGGTTCCCAGTGGGGCCCAGCAGCAGGGCAGGAGGCAACGGGCACATGATGAAACACAAGAAATTTTGTCCAAACATGAGAAAACACTTTATTCTGAGGATGGTGAGACGCTGGAGCAGGTTGCCCAGAGAGGCTGTGAAGTCTCCATCCTTGCAGACATTCAAAACCCAGGTGGATGTGACCATGAGCAACCTGCTGCAGCTGGCCCCCTCAGGCAGGGGGCTCGGACACCCTCACAACCTGTGCTTCTGTGTGGTGGTTTGGGAGAGAATTAACACAGAGGATATGGAGCAAGGCAGAAGAGAGGGGAGAAGAAGGTTTTTCTATGGGCTTGAGAAGAGGAGGGACTTGGCTGTGCATTGGGAAGGGCCAGGTGCTCCTCAAGGGGATGGGTGAACATGGCTCCAGCAGAGCTCTGGGTTAGGAAGAACGGGGCAGGCATGGAGCGGGTTTGGGAAGAGGAGACCTGGGACCTGAGCTTGGCTGTGGCCGGGTAGGTGGAGCAGGTATCCACCGTGCTGTACCCTTCATCTAACTTGCATTTTGGCTTGAGTATAGAATTATGAACATGACCATCTTGCTCTGTTTGAACCATCCTCAGACAGTGATTTGTCACGTCCCCATGGCTTTTTGCAACGGGGCTATCCACACTGCCCATCACCTGGTCCTGTAGATTGTTGTTTGATTTGGCTTTGCTTTGTGTTTACTGCTGGAGACTTAGTAGTCCTTGTCTGTTATGAACTAGCGAAGCACTCTGTTTTAAATAGGAAATATTAATAAGAACAGAAAACAAGAACAATTAAAAAGATTTTAAAGATAGCAAGTACTTTAACTGCAGCTTGCTAAGCAGGAAATTACACCTTCAGAAAGCTCCTGCCCTGGAGACATCTCCTGGCTTTTCTAGCTTAGTGAATGTAAATGTGCTGCTCTTTGCGGCAGAGCTGAACCATGACTGTGGCTACTGCAGATGAAACAGCCAGGTTCCCTTTTGGCTTCTGCAGCGAGTGTGCAGCGTGTGTCTGTGCATTGCCTGCGTCAGCGCGGGCCCTTATCAAAGGACACGCAGGGCACTTTTCAACAAATGTTTTTTTAAAATCTTTTCTGTCATTTCAGAGCAAAAGAAAAGTTATTGGCATTTCTTTAAGCCACTCTTATCTAGCTAACTGCATTTAAATTGATGTTAATTCAAGCTAGTAAATGACAATGAAAAGTCAGTGAAGGGTTAGTTTGCTGATGAAATACAAATTTACGTATTTTTTGCTTTCATTTGTGTCTGTGATGCAGGGCTGAAGTTGAAGTGAGCAAACTATTTTTTTTTTTCATAGAATATATTCTGTAAAAATAATTGCTTCAGTAAGAATCAATTATTGGATACAGTGAAAGCAATGTTCCAGAAAAGTCTTAACTCTCTCTCTGCACAGACATGAGAAATATTTGGAATAAGGAGCACGCTGAGCACATGATTAAGACATAGTGGGACTTTCCAGTGAGGTCTTTTCCCTGGGACCTGGCACTGCATGCCAGGGGAGATTCTATGTTCGAAGTTGGACATTTGATATCACATACCCTTTCCTTGTTAAACTACTTAACCCTTTGCTTTTCCCTGCTTGTAATGTGTTGTACCAATTTCAGTCAATCAGACTATCAGCAGCAAGAAAAGTAATGAAGCCTGAATGTCTGTTTTCAGCAGTTTGTAAAGGGGTGCAAGGGTTGAGATCAAGGAAGGTACCATACCGGACTGGGTTCATCCAGTGCACTGTTCCCAGTGATGTTTGGTGTGAGCTGAAGAAAGGCACAATAGTCTGTGCCATTCATTTCTGAATACATTTTCTTGAGAATTTTCATTAAAAAAGATTAAACTCTTTGCACAGGGGTTACTTCTCACACTGTTTGACTGGAGTTTAAAGGACGCACAGACCTCTGCCCTTGGGGTGCCCCAGGGGTCCTGCGGTGGTGCAGAGCCAGCCTTCATCAGCTGAATGCAGGAGGCCAGTCGCTCCTTGTGCTTGGGGTTGTGTTTTGGTCAACCACCAAACTATCTCCGGGAGGGGTAAGTGGTGTCAAACACTACTTGCTGTAGTATAAACAGGGCCAGAGGCTAAAGTGGGTAAATAACACTGACAACAAACCTCGCTAGGCTGATGGGTTTCATGAAGCATCAACAAGGGATGCTTGGAGGCTTCATGCAGGAGCTGTGTGCACCTGCTTTACTACAAGCTGAAGCTCTTCAGTCTGATTTGACAACTGATTAGGTGGCTTTAAGTAAACAAATCAGGTATGTCAAAAGGGCCACAAACCCTTTAACCGGAAGGAAGGAATGGTCTCTATGCTTAGATTTGTTAGGAGGAGGAATGTTTCTGATGGCAGGGGAGGCTTGCTCTTTAATGAAGTGGTGCCTGCTGATTTTGTCAGCTTTGAGTATCTGCAAATACTGTGCTCAGTGTGACCTTCCTGCCTGGGCTGATGAAGTTGATGATAATCTCTGGGTGCCATCTCGTACTGGACACAAGCCCTTGAATCTTTCATGGTACTCATGCCAGAGAAGTGGCACAGTGCTTCCAAGTATTGCGATATCACTGTTGTAGTGGAGATTTATGCAGCTGCAGGGGAGAAGAGGGTGTCTCTCAGCTAAACACCTGCTCTTCAGGTGACCTGATCATGCTGAACTCTGGAACCTGTTTTAGGGGCAACTTGACCCTAAGCAGAGGACACAGTTCCAGGTAGGGTTGGACTGCAGGGATCTGCTTTTCCGTCCCTGAAGTATGGGGCCCCTGGCTCCAGTATAGCCTTCTCCTTTTCCCATGCTTCCCCTGAAACTCCCAGGCCCACAGGAGGCACTTCTACACGTGTGTAGATGTCTGCATCTGAGCCACTCACGCCTGACTCTCTGTGCACTCTGCAGTCAGCAGAGAGAAGCAGGCACTGCTGGGGTTGGCAGCTGCTGAACCAACAAAAATGTTCAGAAAGTCAGTGCTCTCTAATCCTGCTGACCAGGACTTTCCTGGGGTGGGTGCTGTGGAGGTTGGGAGCTGCAGCCTCCATGTCTCCATCCTCTCCTCGCGCTGCTGACATCCAGCAGCTCTGCGGGTACCAACACCCACCTCTCCAGGGGAGAGCCCAGGAAGGGGGCTGGCCCTGGGCAGGGTGGTCTGCTCAGAGGGAGGGCCCACAGCTAGTATCAAGTTTCTGAGAAACTTGAATAGTGTTAATGTCTGATCATTTAATTCCCAGTTGCTATCATGTGCACTGACTTCACAACTGTATTATATTTATGGCTGCAGTGTCAGCTCTTCCATTGTTATGCATGTGAACATCCACATAGGAAAATTAAAAATAAAACTCTTGATTGAAGTTTTTGCCGTGGTTATATTATGGATTCTTTTCTCTCGGTCTGTTAGGGAGCGTGCCTGACACTGCGCTCTCTCATCCAGTAGGGACCTTTATAGTTATCTCTTCCCTGTCCAGTTCCTTGCTGTCACACCGCATGCAGGATAACTTTGTTTTTCCTGTCCCTTTGCTAATTGCGTTGAATGGCTGACTTAGTTCCTGAGTTACTAAACAAGGACACACAGAGCATGTTCATGTGAACAGCTAAATTCCTTGGATACCTTCTTATGGTGTTTTGTGGGTATTCCCTTGTAGGCTTAGAAATCCTCCTTAATTTTTCTGTTATGTACAATGAAATAATGTCTATTTATAATGTCAGATGTGATGTTCTTACTGTGTTTACTCTGAGAAGTAATTTAAATTTGATCTTCCTCTCTCAACAAATTTACTCCTAATCATGAAGTTTTGGCATGAGATCAGACATTATTAATGCAGATTGTAATGCAATGTTGGCAATGTTTACTATTCTTCTAAGTCTCTCCAACTTATTTTTATGCATTTAAATTGGATATTTGTGCTTTTTCTGGGGCCCACATGTTCCCTCTGATGCCAGTTTGCATGCAGTTTATTATGAGTTGGCCTTAATCCTAATTTGTGGTCCCTCAGAGTTGCGTAAAGAATGATGACAGTTTGTTTATAATCTGTTTTTTAATTTATTGTCCACCTGTGTTCACTTTGACATTTGAGGCTTTCATGTGTACCTTATGTGCAGTCCTGTGGCATAGATCCTTGGAAATGACCCTGGTATTAGTATACAAAAAAACCAAACCAAAATATGTAAGGTATTTCCGTCAGTGTAGAAAATACACACTTTTTTCCTTCTTCTAATATTCTGCTCTTTTAAAAAGGCATTTAAATAGCTGGTTATTTAGATGTATTTAATTTAACCACAGTGCTGTTTTGGTTGCTTCCTTTGTTTTTAAGATCTGCTTGGATCCTATCGAAAGGTAGGGTGTTCTGCTGGGACATTTTTCAGATACAGTAGTGGCCCCATTTCATAACACAGTTGCCTGCCTTTGGGACAAAAACTGCTCTCAGATTTTAACAAAGCTATTATACATGCTCTGTTGAGCCATGGAGCTTGATTTATTGAAAAAATTACACATTTAATTTGGATTTGATATATCATTTGCATACAGTGAGTAGGTTGTAACACTGTGTAGGTGATGGTCTTAGATATTTGTGGATAAACAGTTTTATGTTTGAAACAAAACCAACCGAACTGAAAACCAAACCAACAAAACCAAAATAAAAAGGAGGTGAATCATCATCCTAATATTTTGACAGTACTATACAGAAGGTGAGCTATACTCTGCCACTTATAAAATAATATTGCCATATTTTCCGGTCTCACACTGAATATTGGAAGGGAAGTGGTTGCTAAAATGGAAGATTTGTTCTGTATCCTTTGTTGCAGGGAATGGGAATGCTTTTCTGTTCAGTTGCTCCTTGTACTAGACCCCAGGTATTCAAGCAGAGTCCAGAGGCTACTACTGTATTGCTTAGTATCTCAAGATTCTGTCACCTACAGAAGTTCATGGTTCTTGTGAGAAGACAGGAGCCTGAGATTTGGGGTTTCTTCAAGATCATGAGGCTAATGAGGAGCAAACACCCAGCCCCCTGAAGACAGCTAGATACCTGCCCAGGATCCTCAATCTCAGCCGTATCCTGGAATTAAGTACTTAAGCTGGGCTAAACCTTTCTTATTTTCTTTCTTGTCTGCAATATTCTTTACATGCAGCTTTCTTTGTGTAATACTCTACCATTTTGTAACTACTGGAGCTTCTTGTCCATTAGATGGGTGTCCTAGGAGAGGCAGAACACACAGAACTCCCTCTGTTAATTGCTGAGCATCTCCTTGGAGCTGCCTCTTGCAGCCGGTACTGAATGGCTTGCAGTAATCATCTACAGAGCAGTGCTGAAGCGAAGATCTTTGTTAAAACTGAAGTAGTGGAAAGACATTGCAGTAATGTAATGATTGGCTATTATGGTTCATTGTATATTTAAAAAACAAATCTGTCTCTTGAACTTCATCTCTCAGATAAGGACCAACACAGACATAAAAAAGTTCTTGGTGGCAAAATTAAGTACTTCTTCAATCTTTCTTGTCATTTGTGTGTGTGTGCATGTGTATGTTTACTCAAAAAACAGGCACTAATTGGCTAAAAATGCTGCAGAGAAAGAATTTTTACATGAAATGACATTGCATAAATGCAACATGTACTACACAGAAATATTTGAACACTCAGTGTAAGAGCAAATAATAATAAAAAATATTCCTGCAATCAATAAATCAGTCTGGTCTAAAATCCTCTTTGTGTATTGAACAGGATGAAGACCTTGACTTTTTTTCTGCTGGCAGACTCCTTCCAAGTGTGTCAGTGCAGTAAGGGAACAGCGAGTTGCCAAGAGGGAATGTGGGTGGAAAACCTCGAACAAAAGGTGTTAAGAGCAGGCTAGGAGGAGAACGTTGAGGACTTCCAGACAGCACAGATGTGCAGGGCTATTTTCTGCTACCTGGCTAGCCAGTCCCCTTGCCTGCATGCCTGGGCTGCCTGGTGTGGTCCCAGCGGAGCCACCTCCCTGGAGCTACGGGCTCCTCTTCTCCCCGCTGCCCAGTATGGCCCCAGTGGGAATGTGTTGGCATTTCCACAAATGAAGCACTTCAGACATTTCCTTCCGGTGGGGCATGCCTTTATTTGCTCTCCTTGGCTCTCTGATTGCCATGTAATCCCTGGATTAGAGACCCCGGGGGACCCTCCCTGCGGGACCCCAGCCCTGCTGCCTGCTTTCCTGCTGAGGAGCACTGATGGGGGCTGTCCTCCCTCCTTGCCGCTGCCCCCCCTCTTCCCACAGCCATGCCTCCAAAGGTGCTGTTTCTGAGACAGCGGCATCACCTAGAGAGGGAGGTGGGAGCCCTCTTGGAAAAATACCCGGCACACACTTCTGTGTCGATTACTCCGTGTTGTAGCATCAGTGCAGGCTGTTTGCTTTGGTTGTCTGGGGGTTTGTTTGTACTTTCATTATGTGATCCTGGCAGATGAGAAGCTGAACTTGTACCATCACGGTAGGTTTTCCCTGGTGTAATGGTGATGTCAATTTTTTTCGCCAGGAACATTTGTTGAAGTTAATTAAGGGTCAGTGAAGTTGAGCACAACAGGACCAGAGAAAGTGTAAAGCTGAGGAGCAGTAGCTCAGTGATACATGCTGCTCTTTGGCTTAGTTTTTCTTTACAGCCTGAAAAAACACCTTTTTCTTAGTGACCTGTTGATCAGTAATTGGTGTGGCAGCTGTTGGCAGAGCCAACAAAAGCTACAGAAGCCGGAGGTTGTCAGAGAGTGGGTGACTGGGGGTCTCACTGGGTTTTTAGGAGGGAGCTAATGTTCCCAGAGGCAAAATAAATTCATTTTGAGGGTTACTGAATAGTGTGGGTTAACTACACAGTTGCTCAAAGGTTTCTAGTAGCACCTAAAATGCCCTGAAAAACTTTCAGTGCCTTTACAGAACAGGGAGCTTGGAAGTAAAGTTTAGCTAAATAAAAATCCTTACCCATTTTTGAGGACAATGAAGATTATCCTCTACCTTCCCTGTAGAAGGGATCTGCTCCCCTTCTCCAGGGGGAGGCAGGTGAGACCCCCCCCCCGTTGAGGGGAGCTGCTCAGGGCTATAGGACAGGAGGACCTCCCAGATGGGATGAATTCAGATTCATTTCCTGCTCGGGGAGTTCCCTGTTCACAGAGTTTCTGCTGTGGAAAATGAGGTTAAGCTCAAAATTTCTCCAGTGATAAGAGAGAGTAAAGATTTCTAGTTCAGTGGATCAGCATAAATCGGCCTCTGTTGGTAGCTCACAATTTCCTGCTTACACTATTTTTCTTCAGAGAAATTACTCAAAAGCAGAAATTTACATCTGTATAAGAATTTAACATTTAACTATCCAGCTTCTTTATCAAAACTCAAACTATGCATTAGGCTTTAGACACATTTGTTCTTAGAAAAGGAAGTAAAATGCATGTATTATTTTTCTGCAGTAATAAATTGAGGAATAAAGAATATCAGCTCAAGATTGGTTGTGGCTGAGGAGAACATCCCTTTCTCTGGAAGATGTGAATGTATAGCTGAGAACTTTGAATAGCAAATATATTTGCTGCTTTAAACACAAGTGCTGGCTTGTGGAGAAATGTATGGAAGTTACATTGGAAATGAATCTAACCCTTGAACGATGTCTTGTGCCCATTGTAAGCAAATCACAACAATGCTAACGCTTGCAGGAGATTTCATTTTACGTTCTCCGTACATAATTTACCCTTCTTTGCAGAATAAACCAGCAGCAAAACTCAGGGTAGGAAACAGAAGTTAGTAATTCTGCTAGCCAGCTAGCCTCACTGTGAGGTTATGGTCTTACAAGAGCAGTAGATCAGAAACAGATTTTAACACTTTCTCTAAGTCATTTTATGAAGTGTTTTAGTTAGACTTGAAAGAATTTCAGAGCAAGTCTTTCAGTGTCCTGTCAAGAGTCACCTTCCCCACAAGGGAGAGTGCTGACCTGACAAGCCTAATGCTAATAAAATAGATTATTATGAAATCCTTCCACAGATGCTGCATGGGTTGTTTAGGCTTTTTGACTGCATACGTGCGTCAGTGTAATGAGAACTTGGCAGAGGGCCTGGGCTCTGTGACACCCTCAAGGATGTCATTGAAAAGCCCTGAGGTTTTGCATCTTCCTTGGAAACAGTGCTGTGGGAAGTTCTGATCTGCTCATCAGAGCAAAACTTATTCTTCAGCTCTTGCTTGTGAACACTAGGGTTTTTGTTCCAGAGGTATATGTTTAAAGATTCTGGGAGACTTGCTGGTACATAACAGACACCTGTCTTCTTCGAACTTGCCTCGGTTGCTTGCTTTGCTCCCCACACCACAACTTCTTGTCAAGCTGTTGTGACTGAAAGGAGGTGTTCCTGGCTCTAAATAGTCAAAATAACTAGTTCAGTTCTGGGAACAGCAAAACTACAGTCCTTGTCAGAGGGTTTGTGCCACTGTCATTTTAGCATTACAGTCAAAACCAATTTGGATATGTGTTCCTGGTGCTGAGCTTCCATGCACGTGACTGCAAATATTCATTACTATTAAACAGCCAGTCATGAATTCAGGTGCCTAAGTACAGACTTAGGACATCTGGTCAGTCATTGCCTAAGGGTTGATTTGAGTCACCACGTACCTGTGTCCTGCCTGCCAATGGAGAGAATAAAAGTTGCCTGTTAGAGAGTGTGTTGTGAGAGGTCTCACCCCAGGGCATGGCCTCTCCCGTGGCTTCTTTCCAGGGATGAAATACAGTTAAATGCTCCCCAAAGCCTGCTGATCCTAAGCATTCTCATGGTGTGTGCAGAACACAGAGAGACTGCTCAATGTGTGAGGTGGAAGCCAGGGAAACAGTTGAAGAGCGTTTTGTGCCAACCAAGGTTGCCAGGAGAGGACCTCAGTGTGCCTTGCAGGTGCCCCCCTCCCTCTGCACCAGGACGGTGAGGACAAGGAGGTGGGTCTCTATACAGCCTCTTGATCTCCTTCCTTGCAGTGCCTGTGGACCAGGGCTGTTGAGGGTCCATACCAATGGCAGTGGACACACTGTAGGAGGTTGGGACCACATTCCCCTTCCCCAGGAGCAGACGGATGGGCATGGCAGTGGATGGATGTGGCTCTTACCTGTATGTTGCTTTCCAGTCTGCCCTTAAGGCTGTGATGGCCCCAGCCAACACTTGCATGGTTCCCTAATGATTTGGGCCCACTGAGATCCTCTGGTGGCAGGTCCTGCCAGCCTTCAGCGTGACTTATTTTTCCAGCCTGCTGCTCGTGGTGGCATTGCATATTCTGCGAACAGCACAAGCACCCTTTGCACACAGAGCAGCCAGAGCGTTGGGGAATGGTTAACCCACAAAATATCAGAAATGGGGTGGGGGGGATGGTTGTTTTTCTTTTGAGTGCTTCACTTTGTGCATTTGCACCTATCTCCTTTCTCCTCATCCACGAGCAGTGCTTTTCAGTCTTTGCCATCTTGGGAACTTGCTCAGTGAGACTTATCAAAAATGTTCTCAGTATTGCACCCTCCGGACTGCCATTCCCACAGATGGTCCCAGTGTCTGGTAGCTTCTGACCATACTGTTTGGCTGCTCTCACCAGCACAAGCCAGGCAAATTCCTTTTGTCTGCAGGAGGATTGGAAGGAGCCAGTTCAGGGCTTTGTTTCTATGTTTGAACATTTTTAAGTTACTGAGCATCAGAAAAAATAAACTCAATGCACTCAAAAATGCACTTGCAGAGGCTAAGAAACACTAGATCTGGATGGTTTAGAAGAATAAAGAAGAAATAAGGAAAATATTTCTTTGGTTGCTAGGATGCCTCTTTATCACTGAGATCAGTGTGGTTTGGGGTTTTCCTTTTTGTTTAAATGTGTGACATTTATTATGGTTAGAGCATTGCTACAGTGTATTCTGACAATAGATTTAAGTAAACGAGACAGTTGGCTAGCACTTCGATGTGAAAATTAGGTCTGAAGGGTAGATTGGGCCAGGGTTTTAATTTTTCTTTGAAGGAAAAATAATGAAGAGAGTTAGTGATAGAAATTAATGGTTATTCTTTATTGAAAATGCCATAAGTGGCATTTACTAGGGCATTTGTCTCCGAAATTTATTCTGCATGATGTGTTTGCACAGAAACACTTTGCATCTTGTGCAGCTGAGAAAAGCAGCGTGAATTCAAGGCAGATACTCTGCTGCTAGCGTTACAGCCCCGGGTGGGGGTTTCATCATCAGGAGGGAGATATATGTCTGGTTCTTTGTCTTCTGCTTTTTGTGACAAAGGAATTCCCATTTGCATTGCTGTGCTCCGATCGAGCCCCTCTGAGCCTCTGCCTCAGCAGCAGTCAGGCTTTGCAGTGTCCTGACGTCATCCCGTGTGTGCACAAGCCCGGCTATTGTCTGGGCGCAGGGCTGGGGAGCGCAGGGCTGGGGAGCGCAGGGCTGGCGGCTGCTGGCTGGCTGTGCCTGCCGGTGGCACGGGAGGGACGCTGGCCTGCCCTTGTCTCTTGGATTTAACACAGAAGCTCCTGCTTTTTGCTTGGTGAAGAAGGACCTTTGCTGCATTTGCAAGGAGAAGCTGCATGCGGTGCGGAGTGTGGCAGCTTGGATAGCCCGGTGCATTGTCTGGCTTCATGACCCCTGCTGTGTAGCCGTTTCATCCCTCCTCTCATACGCTCCCTCTGTCTTCCACTCCTTTTTCTTCTTTCCTTTTTAAAATTGCAGCATCTGGGGCCAGCCATGTTTGGCACTGAATCTTCATGTAAGTAAACGCATCCCACTTTCATCCTTTTTCTGTTGGGAATAGGGCTTGTTTTATCCGCGCTGTCCCCGCCGCGCTCGCGTTCCCTGTGCTGTAGGTCGGTGGCTGAACACTGCGGTCCTCGCCTCCTCACAAAGGGGCGAAAGGTGCCGGAGGGGAAGCATCTGCCTCCGAACTGTGAGTGCATCCTCGATGCCAGTAGCAAGGCAGCGCAGGGCTGTCAGCGCTGCTTGAATTCAGGCCATTGGAAGATAAGGAGAAAAAGGCAGATTTGCTTGAATGTGTTAATTGTTAAGATCGCATCTGTCAATGATAGGGAGTTGCAAACGCTCTAATGAATGCGCTAATCAGATTCTATATTTGGGGACAGCTAATGCTGCAGCATTAAATGGGCAAGAGCTGGGGGAGAGTGATTTAATCATCAGGAAAAGACTACCTATCTCATTTGCTTAATTTTTGTTTCTGGGAAAAAGGAAGCTTGCATGGGATCCCTCCTGTAACTGGAGAATCCAAAATTAAATTAGGTGGAATTCAAAATATGAGGTGAAAAATGCAAAACAACACGATCATTTATTTGTTTCTTCCTGATCTTTGTGCTGGAAAATCTTAACTGAGGCAGTCTGCTGTACAATAGCAGCGCAGATGCATGTCATTGAAAGCAAGCCAGTTTTGCTTCAACGGGAACAATAATTACCTGCCTGGCAAATCTGGCTGCAGAGGAAGGCTGAATGTTTATGTATAAATAGTGTTGCTGGTGACAGTGCAGTTATGTGGAGACTGGCCTGATCCAGTGATTATCAGGTGACTGAAAAATAGAGAACAGTCAGTTTACAATGCATTTTGTGCACAAATAGTACTGTGTGTTGAAAACCTGTCTTATGTGAATATGAAGCAGTGGTGCTTCATATTTTTTAGAGCGTTATAACATGCAGCATGGTGTACTGTTTCCTGTGCTGTTAGGCTGGGACCCGTGCTGCAGCTTGGCTCTTCATGAGAAGTGGTAAGAGCATCGGGACAGCTCATAATCACGTCCTGCTGGCTGTCAAACCCCCACGCTCCCAAAAGCTTAATCAGTCCTGTTGCCTGGCTCTGGCATCTCCTCCCCTCCTCTGCCACAATGCCTGGTCAAGGTCAGGCAGCGTGAAAACAAAATTTGCTTTTAGATTTTGTTTGTCTGGGGAATGATTTTTCATGCATGGTTGTAAACGTGTGCAGCTCTGGGTCAGTGGAGCGTGAGCAGAGATGCCAAATGTTGTAGCCGCATCTACGTATGCCCTGCCAGCTCTGTAAGCCCCAGCCTGTGTGTCCGTGGGCTCTGCCTCTGCAAGATGCATATCAATGTGCTTTGAGATAAAATCAGTGGCGTACCTGCCCTCTTGCAGCAAGTGCATACTGCATACCCGGAAATTCAAATTATTCAGCCTAGTTCTGTCCTCTCTTGTTTTATGAGGTGCCTTGATAAACGGCTTGCTTGTCGCATCGGGCTTTTGGCTAAAGTCACTGGGTTGTACCACCAGCAGCTGGGGCTGCTTTTGTTTCCATGGTTCCCACAATTTAGAAAAGGGCAACAGGAGCTTCCGTAACAGCCACTACCTGTTTCCCTGAAGGGTAGTGGCTTATTTAGGATTATTTGCCTTTAGAAAAGGGGCTAAATGCAACATGGCTAGTTGCCATCAGTCCCTGCCTGCACTCACCAGCCAGAGGCAGCCAAAGGCAGTGTGATGGCCTTTGCTCAGCCCCCTCCCCTGCACCTCTGCTCAGGGCTGGACCTCCTACCCCAGGGGCCACCTGGGACCCTGGAGTTCCTCTTCAGGTTGGGCTGCCTGTCCTGTTGCCGCCAGGCACTGGGACGCTGGAGGAGAGTGGGGTGACAGCAGGGTGACTGGCCATGTCCACACACATCTGCGGCGCTGGGCAGCCCTTGTGCAACCAGCCCTGCCCGCACTGCCGCTGGGGGAACGGCAGATCTGCTTTCAAAGGAAGAAAATTGTACCAAAAATAATTTAATCAAAATGCAGTCACAGATAGGGGGGTTTTGGTCTTCCCTCTCCTCCTGTCTTATTGTCATATTTCCAAGCTGTCAAATGACAACAGTGCAACTAATTGTTAATGTTTCTGTCCGGCTGGAACATTAAAAAAAAAAAAATTCAGCATGATCTGGTCCTTGAAAACATGACAGGAGCCATTTCTGCAGCTGGCCAAAGAGCATGAAATGAGCAGATTACATTTTTTTAAATCCTGCTGTTTACACTTAGTATTTAGTCTTTATTTCTCTTTTCTCTGATTTAAAAAAAAAACAAGAAAAGTGGTCAGAAGCAAATCCTGGTTTAGAACCTTTACTTTGTCACTCAGTGTAAAAATATTTTAAATGTCAAATCAACTCTCATTCAGAAATTCCGTTTTTTCTTTTTGCTTTTAACAGCAGTCAGAAGGCAGAAGGGCAATAAAAGATAGTCCAAGGGCCACTGTAGAAACACAGGCTTCTGCTTGTCACCTCCTGGATGCAGGAAAAGACAAACAGCAGGCAACAGCCGGCCTGTGAAGGGGGGGAAGGCAGCAGGCGATGCACAGACGGATGCTAATGCTCCGGTGCATGATGAGTGAGGAAGGAGTGTGCAAAGCAAAAAGCCCATGAAGGGTCCACAGGAAGGGTTGCTCTGTGGCAGGGTAGTTGCTGTATGGTCATGCTCAGTATTTTCCATTGGTCACGTGTCCTCTTTATAATCCCCAAGGGAAATGTATGTGCTGGAGACCCTTCATCTTCGGTGCTTTTGTGCTGATCCACTCGCAGCCATGCTGCCAGGGCGGTGTTGGGGGACTGTATGCATGGGGGCAGCTCCATCCCACACCACCTCTCTGGCTTACCTGACAGATTTATCTGCTCACTGTAATTGTTTTCTGGTCTGTAGGGGGTAAATAGAACTTGGTTTGATACAGCCTCGGGTTGAGAATGAAGTCCTCTTGAAGGTGAAATGGTGCGGCACTGATGCAGCGCTGCAGCAAAGCGGGGAAGCAGTGGGGCTCTGAACAAGTGATGAGCTGGTCCCCGCGAGAAGGACACGCTCAGTTCAGGGAGAAGAGATAATTCCATGCCTAGGGCAAATAACCTGCAAACATCTCTTGGCTGACTCGGAATACTGGCAGCTGCAGGCTTACAGGAGAGAAAACACAGGCATGGATGAAACCGAAATGTGAGAGCAGCCACATTTGGTGGGGCTCAGCAGTGCTGGGAGGGGGGGGCGGTGGGTCGGGGCAACACTGCTCCACTGAATCTTTTTCTGTAATGAGAAGAAATGGGACAGGGTGCGATTTGTAGCCCATAAAGCAGGCGAAGAGGTGCTCAGAGAGCCATTTCATGCGTGGCTGAGAATTCGCACTATGTGTGCTTCAGATACTCCAGACAGAGTAACTCAACAGCCCCAGTGCTGTTGAAAGGACTCACACTCATGCTATGAAAGAGTGAGGTGATGCTGTCAATACTGCTGTGTTTGTTCATGCCCGGGTATTTTAACTTAGCAGCAATGCTAAACTGTGAGGGTTATATGGGAGGGTGTCTGGGAGGTGTTTTTCCAGCCTGGGCTGTTCGGGGAGATGCTTGTGGTGGTCCCTGGCTGATAGATCAGCAGCTGCGCTCAGGAAGGCAGAGAGACTCTGGACCAAAGGAGAGCAGACCAAAGAGCAGGAGAAATGCAAAACCAAAGGGCAAGTGGAGCTTTCCTCTGTTGTGAGGCTAATGCTGGAAGGCTGCTCTCCATGGGGAGGCTGGGGAATGCTGTGGAGAAGGGGAAACCCTGCCCACTTAAGTGTGCCAGGGAAAGCTGCTGTGCTTGTCCCAGGCTCACTGTACTGTCTTCTGGTCGGTCTGTTCAGAAAGTGCTTTTGTTCTTGGGCTTTTTTTCCCCAACCTCTCTTCCAGACAGAATGCAATAAATGCGTGGAAGGTTACCAAGATAATTGATTTTATGGCATCGATAAGTAGTCTTATAGACCCCTGCAAAGCAGTGGCAGCCAACAGTGGAGAAACAAGAAATCTTAGTGTCAGATATTAAGATCAATTTCTACTACCCTACAAGAGACAACCTCTGGGAAGTGGCTGGCCAAGGGCTACAGCAAAGCTGAAGTCCTCATACTGTGTTTCATTTAGAGGGGGCTGGAGCCTTGGATGTAGTCCTGCAGCGGCACACGATGATCCAATCGGCATGGGAGCTGCCGTCCTGGGCCGGTGTGCCTGCCTCCTCATCTGCCTTGCACCCATCCCTACTTGCGAGAGAGCCAGCCAAAATTTCACCACTTCTGCAGGTAGTCAGTTTTGAGCATGTTGGCTCCCCAGGCTGGTTCATGGGGTGATGAGTAGCAGTAAAAAGGAGGGTGGGACATGGCCATTGAAACTCTGGTGGGACGGCAGCCTTGGCGAGAGCGGGCTCAACTGAACCAGCAGATGACCAAAATGGTCCTTTCTTGAGCGTAAATAGCCGACTGCCATCCTGGATTGCCAAGATCAGTAATAACAGTAAGTACTCAGTGAGTACTTACTCACCATATCACCAAATGGTGATAGCCACCATTTCATAATGATGTTACTCTGGTTTCTGAGGCAACTCTATGTTGAAGAGGTGTTACGGGAACGTATCAGAGGCTGTAACTTTAAACCAATGTATTTGGCTGCTGAGGTTCCCACTGTTCCTATAGGGTCAGGATTGTTGAACAAATTGTAGAACCAGGTCAAAGAGAGGCTTGGCTGCAGCAGTGGCAAATGCTGGAGTAAACCTGGATTCTGAAAGGGATTGAGACTGCAGGAGCTGTAATAAACTTGACAAATTCAGCAGTGATATTTGGAGGGAAAATGTAGTCTCACCTCATACTTTACAGTAGATTTTGACGATTTACTGTGTGCTATGATGGTTATTTTTTTAATAAATGTATTTTTAAAAAATACAAACAAGATAAGAGAGGGTTCTGCAGGTTCTGTCAACTCCTTTGGCTCTATTACTTTCTTAGATGCTTGAGGTGATGTCTCCAAGGGCTTCATTGTATGTGTGCTCAGGAGGACAGGGGCTTGAAGATCAGCCGTGCTTTGCAGACAGCACCCATGGCAGTTTGATTTCACTGTGGTGAGCTGCTTACAAGCACATGTCTGCTGGGAAAGTTTAAATGCACCTTGCCCTTTCTTCCTCCATAAAGAAGAAGTGAACGGAGAAATCTCACAGGCTAGATTTGGCTCATGCATTTGACAGACTTAATCAATTTGGCTCTTGCAGCCCTGGATCACCTTTCCTATCTTATTGATTTAGAGGTTGCAGGAATCCGATGTGAAGTTACTGACTACAGTGCTAGTCTCAGGTGTAGCTGTGTCCACACAGGAGCTTCTGTAATGGGGAAGAAATCTCAAGGTACAGGCAGAGACTAGGGTAACTTTTTTGTTTCAGATTGTCAAATTGGTTAGTCCTTGCCATAGCTAAAAGCATGAGCTGTCATTAGTGGAGGGGTCTGTGACTGCTCAAAAAGGTGACAAAAGATCTTTCAGAGTCAAGGCAGGAATCATAGAATAACTTAGGCTGAAGGGACCAGCCTCTCCCTCAAAACAGGACCGATCTCCCAGTTAGAGCCAGTGGAACATGCCATCTCAATCCATTGCAAAATGGTGTAAGATCAAAACAAGCTTCAGCTTTGGCCAGTTTAATTTACGGGGCCAGAAGCAGGGATAAATCTTCATGCCTAAGGATGACTGAAAGGTTATTTGAGTCCCTTTGGGCCGTGTGACCCAGATAGGAAGTGCAGTACATGCAGTGAGGCTGTGTCATACTGTTTGAGCTGGGGTAGAAGCAATGGAGTTTCATGTAATTTTAGGGTAATTAGTGGATATGCCCAGCAAAAAACTTATTTGCAGAACAATCTACGTCATCTCTTTTCGTTTTAGCTAGAATACCCTGCTTGATCCCTGAAGCACCAGGAAAAGTTCTGTGAAATGCTGTGAAAAAAGCCTGTGGGATTCAGGGGGAGAGATAGGGTATTCCAGGTTTCAAGATTAATGGATATCTTTCCTGTTTGGTGAAAATACTGATGTAACATCGCTGTTCAGACCCTTTCATATGAAGGTCACTATCTCTAATAAGAGATGACAGGATCTTTGAAATGCCATGATTGTAAAGGATAGGATGCTGGGGCTCTGTACTAGGGAAATAAGCTGTACAGCTACAGAGAAAAACACTTGCTACCCAGAATCTGGTGTAGCTCTGTGGAAAATTGGCTGGTTTTGCTGTGTTTAATCAAGGTGAAGCTTATGCTGAGTGGCGAATTTAAGAGGCTCAGAAACTGGGAGTGCAAATGAACCTATATTCTACCTAGACAAAGAAATGTGCCATTGCTTCCTAGCGTTATATGGAAGGTATCTGAGGAGTTCTTAGGGCTCTGTGTGGACTTCATTGGGAAATGGCAACTTGAGGTTTACTGGATGTTTTGATTCGTACATCGGAAGTAGACGGGAAAATCTTATGAAACTCTACAAAATTAAAGTCTGATACGTTTCACCTCTCTTGAGAAATCCAGTGGCTGGGAAGATCTTCCTTCAGTGCAGTGAAATGAAGGGTGCTGAGGTGACTCTCAAAGCATACTAGATAATGTTTCAACTTAAAGCAGGAGCCTAAGGTGAAAACCGTACAAAGTTGGTGAGCTTTTAAGAGAAAAAGCTGTATAGCTGAAGTGGAGACTTTCCATGTTTGTATAGTCCTTATATAGCTTTTGTAAAGGTTTGACTGAACAGGGAAGAATGATGGAGGGTGGTGGGAATGAGCTCTAGAAGAAGGTGCCTTGTGTTCAAAAGGTCTGTAGCCTAAGGAACTGTGAGGAGGTTTTGAAAATGCTGATGGAAAGATTATCTGTCTCCATTGGCCTCTCATGGTTAATGTGCCACTCATTAGCTCAGTGTTTTTGCAATCTGCAGTGATTGTATTATTTCATATGTGCCATCACTCCAGCAAATGCTGACTTAGATTTTACCTCTAGGAATGAGTCTTGGAAAGCTGTTGTGTATTTGGATTTCCTGCTGTACTCACCTGAGTGTGGAAGTATCCGTTTTACGGTGCATCAAGGAATTTTAAGAGGATATGGTCTTGGTGTTGCTGAGTTGTGGTTGCGCAAGTGCAGCAAAAGGAAAATGTACTGAGTTATATATTTCAAAAGTTCCTTGCTGGGAGCAGGAAAAGGAGATCAGATATTTTTCTCTTCATGTGTTTGCTGTGTTTTTTAAAAGTAGAAAGGGATCATATGATGAGGACACCACTATAAAGCAAATTCTGAGGTAAAGGGCATATATTACAGCTCCATGAAGCTCAGAAAATGGCAGCTGAATTCCACTTGTAAGATCTCTGCTGCAAGAAAAGGAAAAACTGCCATAAGAAGGTAGCATCCCAAGCAGCAGCTGAACTGCATAAATCACCAGGTTACCAATACTTACACTTACTCACACCACTGACTCCGCACTGACTTAGCACAAGGAGAATACTGCTGGTCACAAATAGAAACAAAAAAAAAAAAAAGAAAAGCATCGTAATTAGCAATAGTGAAAGATGCTAAAAAGGTATATGTAACATTAAGGAAAAGAGCAGAATGTGGAAAATGTTACCACCACTAATGTTTCTTCCTGTCAGCTGTGTAGCTGGGTTCATTACTGGCATTAATAAGGTAAGGCCAGGCTGGATGAGGCTTTGAGCAACCTGGGCTAGTGGAGGGTGTCCCTGCCTATGGCAGGGGGCTTGGAAGTCGGTGATCTTTAAGGTCCTTTCCAACCGTAACCATTGTATGGTTCTATGACTCTATCTAGGACTGTTGCAGTAAATTGTGCCACTGTATTTAGATAGAGGTGATAACCAGTCACTCAAACCGTCCATCTGCTGATAAAATACTCTCAAACTTTGATTTAGCTTATCAAAGAGAACAGAGTAGATCAGAAATGTCAAATTAGCTGGTAAAGAAACCTGTTGTGTGTGAAGATCCCATGCTGTGGTTTGTCATCCACATGAACACAAGCGCAAATGGTCCATCTAAAAAGCCCTGAAAATGTTACAGGCAGTGAGTGGAGGCAAAGGTCTCCTAGAAGGTTAAGTAATCTGGGGGATGTGTTCCTGTAACTCCGCAATGTGTATCAGCCTGGCTATTCTCTGTCCCCTCTGCTGCTTGCGTGGTCCATGGTGATAACTCCAGATAAGCTGTTGTTATTATGTACAGAGCGGGGAGGGTGATAATCAGGCTGCCTGTGCAGATGGATGGAGAAAAGCTCCAAATGGTAGAAAAGAGCAGGCAGATAAAAAGCAGCAAGATCTGAGCTGTAAGTGTCGCATTCAAGAGTGAAGGTTCCTCCAAGAAACCACTCAAAGTGCGAGAGGCCTAATGCATGCAGGTTGTAGAGGAGGATACGGTGTCCTTTGTCACAGGACCGAAGAGAGGTTCTGTGGCAGTGCAAGTGGGAGCAGATTCCTCTACGACTGCTGGCCAGCTCGTGATGTCTTCCTGTGGCTTCAGGTTTAATGTTATAATAGCACAAGGAGATGGCATTGGGATGAAGGATTTCTCAAGTGTGTTAAATAAGACATACTACATCATCTATAGTATCATTTACAGTTGCCATACTATAGAGGGACTGCTGGGTGTTGCCCCAGCCCATAGGTGTACAACAGCTACAGTGACCAAGAGATTCAGTTGCCTGCCCAGGATAAACCAACCGCAGGTGGGCTGTCATGGCAAAGAGGGGTCCCACAAAGAACACGCATTCAAAGGCCTTTGCACAGAACTTCTTCTAGAGTTATCTGAATAGGTATAAATATTTTCACGACTGGGGTTCTTGCTGTTCTAAGATACACCTCTGCACCATAGAAGGTGGCATTGCAGTAGACATTGCATGTCGCAGCCTGCAATGACTGGACACAGACAGTAGCTTGGGCACTCTCAGACATTGCATGTATGCTAATGACTTAGTGTCTCCGTGGGTCTTGGCTGTGTGTCAGAGAGGAACGAAGCTGTAGATTTAAAACCAGGACCCTGTACTGCAGGAGTGCACTGAACTATGTGCCTCGTTTAGTTAGGTTATGTTTTGTTTGTGTGCCTTTAGTGACATTCGATTAATTCGTCCATAATTAAAATATAGATAAACAGTCACGTAGAATTATGCAAAAAGACAAGAAGAAAAGGCTCATGTTTGGACTTGCCATCCTTAATAGTATCCCGTTAAACAGAGAGGCTTCCCTGAGGGAACAAAGCGATGTGACTCCCTAATCCGGAACCAGCGCAGCCGCCGTCACTGTAGAGCGAGGCACTGCAGGCAGCAGCTGCTGCTTGCAGTCTGGCAGCAGATACACAGTGCCTGCATTTTCAGTTGTAATCCTTTAGTTCACTGATTTGTATGTACTCCAAATCTGTTTTGGTTTACACTAGGAAGAAAGAAGTGCCTTTATGTCGTTGAACAATGTAACTATGGACGAAGGAGTTACAAAAACCTCACAGGTTTTATTGATATATGTATATGTGTGTGTATATATATATATTTTTTTTTTACTTTGATAGTTGTTGTGACTTAAAACTGTAACTGCCTTGTTTTTACTAGGATTGTAAAACAGACTAGTTGATCAAAGTTAAAGCAATTTTTTTCCTAGTGAAGGAAGAGCCTGAAGCAGCCTCCCTATCCAGCGCATCATTGCTGATGCGAAGCTGTGGTCTTACTGCTTCTCTCCAGAGAGTTCAGTACCATGGCAGATAGTACCTCTTGTTGTTCCTGTCTATGGGTAGCCCAAAAGTTTACAGATATCTGGAAATTGGACTACTTTCTCATCTCTGAAAGCACTGCAGGTCTACTGACAGAAGAGGGTGGAGGTATATCGCGGGCGGCACGGGCAAGCCTGCATTGCAGCTGACTCATGTGCTGCCTTATGTACAGCTAAGGGAGGATTGTGCTGCCAAGCTGGATTTCAGAAACTGGAATTTCATCTCTGAAAATCATCTGCTGGAGGTTACTGACTGCTTTGCTGTTGGGTTTGTTTTGTTTAGTGTTTTTTTTTAATTGGTTAAAATCTGGCTGTTAGTCCTGCCTTTATTTCAGAAATTCAATCTAGAAATACCTTTGAAAGGGAAAGATGAACAACTATTAAATCCTAAATCATAGCTGTTGGGCCATGC
>WKFP01014719.1:607669-622555 GCA_011057875.1 Pterocles orientalis | reverse complement strand
TTTTCAGTTGTAATCCTTTAGTTCACTGATTTGTATGTACTCCAAATCTGTTTTGGTTTACACTAGGAAGAAAGAAGTGCCTTTATGTCGTTGAACAATGTAACTATGGACGAAGGAGTTACAAAAGCCTCACAGGTTTTATTGATATATGTATATGTGTGTGTATATATATATATTTTTTTTTTTTACTTTGATAGATGTTGTGACTTAAAACTGTAACTGCCTTGTTTTTACTAGGATTGTAAAACAGACTAGTTGATCAAAGTTAAAGCAATTTTTTTCCTAGTGAAGGAAGAGCCTGAAGCAGCCTCCCTATCCAGCGCATCATTGCTGATGCAAAGCTGTGGTCTTACTGCTTCTCTCCAGAGAGTTCAGTACCATGGCAGATAGTACCTCTTGTTGTTCCTGTCTATGGGTAGCCCAAAAGCTTACAGATATCTGGAAATTGGACTGCTTTCTCATCTCTGAAAGCACTGCAGGTGTACTGACAGAAGAGGGTGGAGGCACGGGCAAGCCTGCATTGCAGCTGACTCATGTGCTGCCTTATGTACAGCTAAGGGAGGATTGTGCTGCCAAGCTGGATTTCAGAAACTGGAATTTCATCTCTGAAAATCATCTGCTGGAGGTTACTGACTGCTTTGCTGTTGGGTTTGTTTTGTTTTGTGTTTTTTTTAATTGGTTAAAATCTGGCTGTTAGTCCTGCCTTTATTTCAGAAATTCAATCTAGAAATACCTTTGAAAGGGAAAGATGAACAACTATTAAATCCTAAATCATAGCTGTTGGGCCATGCTTCAGCTTTCTAGCATCCAAACTCACAGAATTGGTCTGATTTAATAATTTTGAAGAAGAAAATGAGGACAGCTGGTCAAATAATAGCATAAGTTACCAGTAGGTATAAGCAGCATGAAATCCAATGAAAATAAATTTATGAACAGCAATATGAGACATTAAACTATAAAATAATTGGTGAATGAGATAATCACGATATGACAAGAAATATTTTAGAACATTTAAAAAATTGCCTTGTTTTCCAATAATTCATTAATTTCCTTTCATTCTTTACAAGAAGAACGGAACACTATCTATGAGCACAAGTAGAGGTAACTTCCTTTTTTCCTTACAAAGTTGCTTTTTCCAGGGCCTTATGCATGAGCCCAAGGCAAAACATAGCTTTTGTGGACTGAAGTTTTATCTGATTGCTTCTGTGTAACTGATTTCACACCAGCTACAGCAGGATGCTTATGTCCAAAAATAAGTAAAAAATGGCAGTTGTCTTACGGTACAAGTCACTGCTATAGTGTTTGAGTATTGGCCACTTGCAGCTGGTCACCTTTTCTTTGGGAACAGCATGTCAAGGTGGTTTCAAGCAATGAGAAACTTGTCCTAAATAGGTGTTGAAAACCTTTGTTCTGGGTTCTTAAGAGCTCAGGCTGATTGATGAGATCAGTTCTTCCTGTGATTACTGTTCTCAGAAATAGTACGTGATCTTTTACAATGTTTTTCTGTATGTGTTGTTACTTAGGTTTAAACAAAAATGTGATTTTTTTTTTTAACAAGTTTAATTAAGATAGTACAAAACCTACATAGTTTCTCAATTAGGACTAGAATGAGTTAACAAGGAGTAGGTTTAAGGTTAATTGAAATAAACTTTCTTAGCTGAAATAAGAATGTCCATGAACTATAGTGGGTCAAAATGTGGGTGCAGGCAGGTCAAAGTACTTCCAAGTAATATTCAGGTAAATATGTCAACATGTCTTTTTGTTTTTGTTTTTAATCTCTTTTGTAACTCATCTTGTAGTTTTCAGAAACTCAAAATGAAATATCACCTTGTTTGCTGTGATCTCAGGTTTCTTAACAAGCATGAATAACCTTTGATGATGAATAGTTTGTAAGCATGACAAATTAATAACTTCATTTTCTTTGATTTTGCTGTTGTGTGGTTGGCGCTTTGGTGATGCTTCTGCAAAGCTAATTATATATTCCTGGAGGATGCCAAGAAAATGGATACTAGGTAGTGTTAATTGCCCAGCCCATAGATATCACCATGCTTCCCTGAGATGTTTCCTTGTGGGAATGCCTAGAGACATGTCTATTGATCCATAGTGGCAGAGCATCAACAATTCTGAGAGCACAAGGTGAGAGGGGCCTTCTTAATTTATGAGGGTGTTATCTGTAATAGTTCAGCACTTAAGCCATTGTCCAAGGTGGTATAAAAGTTAGTCTTTACACCAAACAGCCTACTGTTGATGTTATGTTCTGGATCTAAACTTGAGCTGGTTTTAAAACTTTTGAGATTCTGACAAAACCAGGAATCAAGCACAAAATATATTTTGTAAGCTGTTGCAAAATCAAGTATGGGCTAGGTAGCTGAGCTGTGGAGACAGAAATAAGCTAAAGAACAACAGCTGGAAACCTGAAGGAGCAGGTCAGATCGTCTTCATTCTTGAGCAACAACAAAATTGAGGAGGTGTGATGAGCTAGAAGAGAGAATGAAGTCTGCAACCTGGAATATCCTGAAATAGTAAATTCTCAAATTGTGCGGGATTTGGAAAGTGCGAGGGCTAAGACCTCATATGCTGAATAGGCATCCTGAGTATATATGTGTAAGAGAGGGGGGAGGATGAGAGAAGTTGTAGGAGGGGCAGATGTGAACAGGTTTGATGGTGGAATGCTTAATCCTGCCCACCCTTCATTAAAGATCTGCTGCAATTCCCATGAAGAAAACAAGAAACATCCTTGTGATGTAAAATGGAAATGGTGGAAAATGCTGGAAATGCTATTGAAGCAATGCAAGTAAATTAGGCCATTTCAGAAATTAAAAGCTTACTCGAATATCTAGGTGAGAAGGTGGATGGTAGATGATTTGCTATACTAAATGTTATCGTGTGGTCCTTGACTGCTGTAGGAACAGGAGTTTATCATGTCCACGGAGCCAGTGCCTCTGCTTCTGCTTGGGGTGGGAAAATAGGGCAGTGTCTCTAGGACTGGGGTGACAAAGCTGTGACAATCAAGGTGAGGGGGTTGATAAAAATCCTACTTTACTTCCAAATCTTTTCAGAGTTTGGAGTGGAAGCAGGCTCCTTTTTCGTTCCTTCATTCTCTGATGGCTGCTTTTGTGATTTTTTTCTAGGTCTGTCAATCCCAACTGCAGTCTGTTTTACTGAAGCACCAATTAAGTAGCCGAGCATTTGCTCTTCCTCCCAGATGGTTCTGTTTTCAATACGGGAAGCAATCTGTGCTCTAACAAAATGGGCAGGAGCCCAAGCAGTAATCTTGTACACAGATCGGTGCAGCCTGCTGTTTGAAGCTGAATTAATAGTGGATGTGAGTTAATGGTGCAGTTAGCAGGAAAGAGCAGAAGCAGGGTGGGAGTTGGGGAGAGGAGAAACTGCCTGGTGCTGTTTTGTTTGAGCCTGGCTTCTTCCTAATCCTGCTAGCTGTTCAGCCTTGATGGTAGCAATAAGCCTGAGTACCAGCTGTGGCTTCCCATGGGCTGCCCTGTGAAAATGAGGTATTTCCATTTAATTTGCATTTTTTCCCCTTCTTGTTCTCTAATGAACAAGTGGGTACAGCAGATGCATTTGTGCCCTCCTCCCCTCCTTTCATCTGCATCTACTGTAAGATCCCTTTCACTCCGTTGCTTACTTTAGATCTAGCATCTTGTAGTTCAGAGAAAATGAAGTCTCTGCTTATTGATGAGATCTCCTGCAGCTTCCAGCTGCTCCATGGGCACTTCTGTTCAGAACCCAGATTTCTGAGTGTAGGCCTATTGACCCATTCAGCATCACCAGTATGGCCCCATGGAGATTTTCCTGCTGGGTAGTTTTCTCTTTACTCTGAAAAATCTTGTATTTTCAGAATATGCATTGGGAACTTACTGGAAGAGCAACCTCAAATTTCCTCCCTATTTTTTCAGCACTCTGCAGATGACGGGAGAAAATCACTGAACATGCTGCAGTTCTGTATGATCACTTCCAATAGTCAGTGTTTCAGGTTCTCCCTGGAGGTTTAGTGTCTGCAGTCCTCAGCTGTAACAAGCACAATGCTCTCTTTTCTGTTACAGCCCGTACAGCATGCCAGATAGGTTGCCTGAGCATAAAAAGGTGCACTGAATTAATTCGTTTGAAGGCCATTTGAAATCATTCAATGAAGGTCATTTCTCAGTCTGTGGTGGACAGACCAGGTTTAGAGAGCTTGGTCTGCTACAGAGAGGGCTTAGGTAGGTCTCTGGCACGAACAAGTCAAGGTGTCCAAAGTATAGGTAGCCAAAAAATACATATGTATTTTCAATTAACAGATAGGCATTGATTATTTTGAAAGAATGTTCTGAAGCTGAAAGACTTACTCTTTTTTTGACAGAATCCCTGAACCGGTAAGAAAGATAAGTAAGATGAAAACAAGCCTGTCCTCCTGGAGAAGGGAAGCAAACAGACATCTAGAGAAAATAGTTATCTATGACAAGGCCTTCAGTTATTTGGCTTGGAGCAGTGTATAATATTTTTATCCTGAACCTGTCACTTTTTTATTTATTGCTAGTGACTGACTCCCAGTACTGCATGCGGTTTGGCTGATTGGGCTCAGTGTGATGCAAAGTGCATCTCAGACTCCAGAGTTACTCATTTTGTCTACTGCAAACACATCTGGCTGGTCTTCAGGCTCCAGTCCTTGCTATAGCCATTCTGGTTTGTGTAGTTATAGTTCATGACATTTTCTTGGAAATTGTTTGGTGGATTATTTTGTTAAGCACCTAATTTTGAGAGGAGCCTTTTCATCAAGTCCAGTTAGGTAGCTGAGTTTTCTGCTCAGTGGGACTTCCTGGTCTCCGAGTGAACTGACAGGGGTCATCTTTAACAGGTACGGAAGAGAATTTCACTCTTCAGCTACTGCTTCGCAGCTGGAAGCACTTTCACTCCAATACATCTCTGCACAACACAATGCTGCTTCTAGTTCATTCACTAATTCCATATGCTTCAAGCAAGATTTAAAAGTTGTTTAGCAGCAAGTGCCTGTGGTGAGTGGAAGGCAGCTGCTGTGCTTGCAGAGCAGCTCTTGCTGAAAGCAATGGCAGAATTTTATGTTGCAGTTATTTATACCCCTATTTTTGTGTTCTCTGTTTGTGTTTGTGGCAGTTACTGGGCAAAAGAATATGAGCACGTGTATGTGCTCTTATTGTATGTAATAAAAATTTTACATATGCCTACAATGTTTATTACATATTGCTTGTATGTAATGAAGCTATGTGTTACTTTTTTATGTTACATCCTCCTTCGGGGAGAAGGCTAGCTGCCACTTGTGGGTTTGGTGGTTTCTGTTGTCAGCTTTAATGTTGGGATATAAAGAGAGGAACTGAGTCAAGGCTATGAAATGTAGTAAATTTGGAACTGAAAACAGTGACTTTAAATGCAGTAATTTCTTAAGCAAAGCCATTTTAGCCGTATTCCAATCAAATTTTAGCACTGATCAGCCAGTGGATGTTTCCATTGCTGAATTCTACTTTGATTCTTATTATAATTTTAGATTGAAGGAGAACAGTGGTTTTGTCATTAAGTTGATCCTATTATTTGAAGTAAACCAGCAAATTACAAAAAGAATCCATTCTAAAATTGGCCAATTATCATTACTTTTTAACAATGCTTTTTCGTTCCTTAATATTTCAGCTGGGCATTAATGTGATACCAGTCTAGGCTGAGGTACTACTTGTACACTTTGATTGTAGTTTTTCATCACACCTTAAATTTTATTCTATTACCATTAGGCAGAATCCAGGAAAACATCAATGTCAGAGAGCTGAGACAGGGAAAAAGACGTATCTTCTGAATACAGGTAGTCAGGTGCTTCGTGAAAAACTACTACTGAGATAACAAATGTCTATCAAAGCATTCAGATAATTACATCTTCTCCTGCAGGCAAGCAGTGCTGAGGTTGACCAACTAGATTTATCCTTGAAATAATGTCGTGGGTGTTGATGGACCGGGTTGGGGTCATTTTGTCCCACTTGCCTATATGACCTAAAGGTTTATTTTGTTGCTGCATTGTCCTTCTCCAGCAGCAGGATGCTCTGGGATAGGGACCCAACTACATGGAGTTTTGAAATGCTGTCCTTTAGTGTCTTCTGTCATTTGCCCTAGACACATCTTTCTTCAGGCTTGAGTGTTGTGTTTACATGATGATTCTCTTGGGTGAGGGTCTTCAATATCTGCTTGTATTCACAAGGAATACTACATTTTTAGTCTTTGTGAGTGATTTAAGATGTGCTCTCAAATGTACACACTGCATATATTTGTACTTTTATATAGGTGCTTTTTAATAATAATACTAACCTGTTTTTATTGGTGGGCGATGCAGCTGAAGAATGCAAGACATGAAGGGGTCATTTGGGGCTCGTATCAGTTTCCTAAATGAGGCATCTAGAGCCATTTCAGATGCCCGAGGACATATTTCACCTGGCCTCCTGCTCTTGGTCCCTGGGGGTATTCTCTCTGTGCTTTGTGCCAGTGTGTCCCTATGAATCTCAAACAGCTTTGGTTGCACAAGCCTAGGCAACTAAATCAAACTCTTTTTGTCATCAGCAGTTGTCGTTGATGTAATCCTAAAGGGATTGGGTTTTATTAAGTAATGTGGCAATCTCAGATTCCTGAGTAATTGCAGGGTTTTGGGGTTTTTTTTTTGTTTTGTTTTAAGCAGTAGAGAGTAAAAGTCACAGCGATGATGATGAACTTGGACTCTGGCGAGGCACGCGTGCCAACTGTTGCAATGATTAACACCGGCTGCTCAGCAGCACAGGCTCGGGGCTTGGGGAACATGCTGTACTCGAATTATCTGGCTTAGAAATGCCCTCCTCTTGCCATTTGCAAGCAGGGACAGACAGAAGACAAACATTTCTTCCCCTAAATATGGGACTTGTTATAGCTTAGTTGCTTGGCAGTCCACTTGACTGTAAAATAAGCAGACTATTAAGCATGCTACTGGTTTCCTTCCTTCTATGGCTTTGCAAGATATTCTGTGATCTTTGTACTGTTGCAGCCTTTGCGACCATCTGTTTAACTGCAGTGGGAGATACGCACTGCTGCCCACAGGTCTGTCCTTGGGGGAGAAAAAGTCACTGCATTTTCAGGTGTTCCTCCTGTTGTTTTTTTCTATATGACACTGCGTTTCCATTCCTGCCTCTTCCCTTTCTCCTTTTAAGCTTATTGGCAACATCTATTGCTGCTATCTATAATTGTCCTCGACACTGGGAGAAGAGGAGACACTAAGCACAGCAGCTGCCTGTGCCTTCCCTGTAGGTATTCAAAGTCATGTATTAATATAATGACTTCTAGATTCCTTCATCATTTATTTCGCCTGATCCAAACCAAATTATTCTCTCAACCCTGTACAGACTAAACTGTAACTCTGCCTTCTCCCTTGGTGGGAAAAAACAGAACCAGCAACTGTCATCAAAAACCATCAGTTTCCATATTGGATTATATTTACATAACATATGTAAATATAAATATTTTATATAATATTATAAATAATAAATGTAATTATTCTTATTTTAATATATTCAGTTATATTTATTTATGTGGCTATCCTGTATTGAGTAGTGTAATCTACATGCAAAACCTTGACAACTCCCTGAAAGATGCAAGTGTATTTTTGGTCCCAATAGATAGCTATACTTCCTGTGATCAAAATTATAATAATTATTATTAAAAGTTATTAATAGGTATTGCTACTAGTAATAGCTCTGAATAATACTGAAGATACAAATAAAAGATTCCGTATTGTGGGCAAAGTTTGCCTCAGGGCCATTGGAAGAAAGCTCTTTTGAAAATCTGGGCTTGTGTTTGTAGAAGTTACTTCAGGTTCTGGCATACTTTATCTTGATATGCCTTTTTCCTACTGTTCAATACCAGAGCATAATAATTTAACCAATAGCTATAAGGAATAGAATAGAATAGAATAGAATAGAATAGAATAGAATAGAATAGAATAGAACAGACAATTTCTTTATGTAGCCAACTAAAGGATAAAGAATGACAGTCTCATTTGGTGCAAATTCACAACAAATTTTTATATATTTGACATTTAGAGTTGAAAACTTGCTTTAATCGTATTATTTTCATGTCATGTTGTTTGACTTTCCCAGCCAATGAGCCCTGAAATGTAATTACACTCACCACAGGAAGTACTAAATGAAAGAGCATTCGAATATGGCAATTAATAGAACCGTGGTTAGCTAATGACTGCAATACCCTTGGTAAGCAAGACATGCAAATTTGAGTGGGGCAACATCTTGAATCTCTTCATAGTAATGGGGAAAAACCTCAATTTGTCATTCTTTGGCAGTCAGCCTGATTATGAGTACGCACAGAAATCCAGGCCATCTATAGGCTGATGTTCTGGTCCAGTGGTGTATGGGACCAGGCTCCTGTGGTTGCACTTTTGGACAGAAAGCTGAAGAGTCTTGAAGGTATAGGTTGGAGAGGGTTCTGAACAGCAAAACACCTTTTCAGGTATTAAGCCAGCAGTAAGATATACATATTAATTAACTCCGTTAAATACAAAATCCATATAATTCACACACAGACATATATTGTATATGTATTGCATACATTAAATTTACATACAAAAATTAGTGTAATTTCTGCTTACTTCAATGTAGTGCTCTTTAATACCAGAAAAAGATTTACTGTCAGAGAAGAGGGAAAATACAGGCATGTGCACTGTCAACACATATAAAATGCACAGAGGGAGTCCTACATTAAACAGAATTATAGATATCATTTTTCAAAGAAACCCGACTTTAGTGAAATCTCTGAGATGCCAATTGTACAAACATGCTTTGATGCCTTTAGAATTAGAGATCATTATTTTTCCAGAAGGGAAAAGCATATACAGAACACAAATTTAATTATGCCTGGGAAGACTGAAAGTTTTTAACATTTCAAATAAATATGGATGAGATATTTTATCTGAGTTCTTTCATGATTTTGGATACAGGCCTCATTAGATTAGGCTGCTGTTTATGGCATTTGACATACAGCAGTATATTAAGCTCTAAAAAGCTGAAGATTGGAATTTAATATAAAAGTTGAGGGACAAATGGAATCAGAAGGGGTTCATCACTTAATAAACGGAGCTATATGCTATGAAGGGCATGTCTGTATTTTGCAGTGGAGAGAGCTTCAGGTGAGCTTGTGGAATAATACCAGAGCAACATTGATCTTCAGCACTGTACTCCAGCTAATTGTCTGTCAAGCTGTTTAATTGGGTTTTGCTGCCATTTCAGATGAAAATCAGTGTCTTCACATGGCGTTGTCCTATGGCACCACACAGGGTTTCTGAAGCAGTAAGCAGTCATTCAGGGCACTCTGTAACCGTAACACACCTTGCTGTAGCATTTAGATGTTCCTCACAGTGTCAGGTTTGTTCAGATCCATGCTAAGTTTATGTTGAAGGATTTTTTGTTGTTGCAAGAGAGGTTGTGTGATGGTAATTGGGTTTTGGCTTTTCCTTTTCTACCAGTAAATGTTCTTCCATGAATAAAACCCTCTGTTTTTCTTCTAAACCAACTCCCAGTGATGCTTTTAAATCCCATTTTATTTCTTAAGCATCTTTTCTGAAGAAGGTGTGGGGGTGTTTGTGCTCTGATCACCCAGGCTGTGTTCCAGGAACATGCCAGTAGACATGAAATTAAGTCCCAAAGGTGAAAAACAGTCTGGAGAGATGATATATATGTCTCTAATCTATTTGTAGTGCTAACATCCCACATAGGGATTGACAAACCTATCAATCAGATGTGGTTACAGCACTTCAGTTGCAGATCTCAGTAAAACACATTGGCTTTCTAAGCTTTTTTGCAAAGATGTCTTGATATATTGTTTTCCAGCATATGCTACATAAAACAACAGCTAAATACATAAATAAACACATCTCAAGCTTTCTGCGCTATAAATAAAGGCGTCTCTCTCCTGCATGCCCATTAAAGATCACATATCAGAGGACCACTTTTCCTAGTTTCTTTACTCAGGTAAAATATATCTAAGTGATCTTAAAAGCCTGTCTGTAAACTCATGCAGAAGACAACTGTTTGAGCATCTCTCAAGGACTCTTTTTGACTAGTTCTAGCAAGAGCGAAGAGGGGTATTTCCATGGGAGCTTTATCACAGTGCCGCAAAGCTGCTGGGCTGCACTGCGATCCCTGAGAGATCCTTGCAGGATGCTGGATTTGTACCTATCCAGGTATTCAAATTGCAGCGGGGAAGTGGGAAATTCCTGTGTTTCAGCAGAACCAGGAAGGTTTCCAGAAATCTTAACACACACCTTGGGGTTCATATTCTGTATTGTTCTTGGAGGAAAGTGAATCAATTAGGCTTTAGCTAGTATCAGGTATGAGGCTCTGGGATATGTAGCGGAGCAGGGAGCTTTTTGTTAGTTGTTGTGAATAATTTGTAGGTTCTTATTAGCATGCAAGCACAGTAATCAGTACGTGGTGCTTTCCTGATGTGTTACAGAGAAGGTATATGAATGACTGTAGAGGATACCTGGGCTTATTTCTAACTAAATGCGCCTAGCCAGCAGCAAATGTCAGAGTTGAAAAAGATGAAGGTTTCATCCCCTGAGGGTAAGAAGTGGAGCTAGGCAGCCCTCCCTTCACTAAAGCACTCCTGTAGACAGTGTCAAGAAAGATTTGTCCCTGCTAGGTTGGACAATGTCAAGAAGGTGGATGATGAAAATAGAGGGCAAAGTGAAAATGACCATCAAAGCTGTAATAAAAAACTAAATGAACCTCAAAACACATCCAAACAAACAAAGAAGGAAACTGCAGCTGTCCCATTTTGTCTTTGTCATTCCCTCTACTGAGGCATGCACGTGCTTACATTCACACATCAACCATACAGTAAAAAATTTGCATAGCAGTTGTATAGGAAAAAAAAGAGTGTCCAAAAGGGAGCAGAAGAATGATCTTCCTGTGGTAGCACGAGAGGACTTTAAACAAGGACGTCTCATATCTTGGTAAGGTTCTTTGGAAGAGTCCCTGCAGTGACTGGCTTGTTCACAGCATCTGCAGTGTGACAGACATCCAGAAATGGCACAAATACAGAGAACAGTAGTCAATCAAGCAAATTATTATTCTTTAACAACTATTTCATTAGTAAAAGATTCTTGTGAAGTAGAGTATATTAGCACCAAATGAAATTAACTGAGCAGATGTACAAAATAAAGAAAATGGCTCAGAAACAGATGGTTTTTATCTATCAGGTCTATCTTTCTGGGTGTTCTGAGATCATTATTGCCTGGAAATAGGGCCCAGATGATGCTTTCTTCTGTTCCATGTGTGTGACTGTTAATCATAGCCAATGTGCAAGGGAAAAGGTATCATCCAAGAACTGTGCATTCTGCTGCAACCACTTAATTATCCCCCTGCATAGCTTAGTGCTATAACAATGACAGCCTTCTGAAGGCAAAAATAGCAAAATGGCTTTATCTGGATGAGATTTTTGTGAGGCATCAGACTGCCAGGGTGAAATCCTGGTCCTGCTAACGTCAGTAGCAAAACTTTGCCTGGCTTCAAGGTGGGTAGATGGGTTTCCCCTGTGATTCCCTGGGTCTTTTTTCCTTTGAGTTATAGAGGCTTTCTTTTGGACATCCAAATTTGGTATCTTCCATGTTGTGGTTGCAGAGCTTTTATGGTTGCGATGGCCTGAAGACACAAATGAGATTGAGGTTTGGAAGATTTAGTAATCTCATGAAAGGATGGTGGAAAATACAGTAAGACACCTGAACTTAACTGGAAAAGGCCATTTGGAAGGTATTGCAGTCACTTCACTAATTCTTTACGAAATGTCATTCAGTCCATTCAGCTACTAAGATCTGTTTAGATTTTCCTGGATTTGTCCTTTTTACTTGGGCAAAATAATATACCGAGTATGGACATATGATGGCAAATGGCAAAGGGTTATAGACGTGCTTAGTATGAGCAAAATGGGAGGCAAACACTGAGATTTTGGTTGGCAAGAGCTGGTGAGTTCTACTAATTTATTTCTATGCCTGCTTTTAGTCCTGTCTCATGATAGACAAGAGCTGATCCATGTACTGCAGATGTAGGTTATGTACCCTGCATGCTTTTTTTCATCAATATTTCATATTGTATTGTGAAGTGATGAAAAAAACAACAACAAAACAACATCTGGAGTCCTCTGGCCATTCCCTGGAGTCCTAGGTTTCCTTGCAAGGGACATGTTTCTCCATGACTTCATTAATAAAGTCCCTTTTATTAGATATCCAGTAGTTACTCTTCTATTAGTTTTATATTAGAAAGCACCATTATTATGCTGCACTCTACCAGCTACAATGAATTTCACTTTAGGAAGTTGCTTCAGACCGGACTAGAAATCTAAAAATCAATCATCATGATGAATGCAAAGAGGAAATAGGACAGTAAATTATCCCGTTTTAGTGGTTCAGAAGAAGAGGGGGGAAAATGCTGCCCGAGGTCATGAGCCTAAAATCCATCAAGCAACTGCACTCAATAACTTGTGTATATTACTGGGTGTAGAGCTGTCCTGAAGGTTTCACTACTGGAGCAAACATCTTTGGAGAAGTTCTTGAGCTGAATCAAAGAACCAAAATCTAATAAAATGCCCCAGCTTAAATAATAGTGTGGGCAAGTGCTTGATGCTGCACACAAAGGCTTAACTGCCAAGTTGCCGGTCATTTAATTAGAGATAGAAAGCTAAATCCCTGGTCTTGAAATTGGCTCCTTGGAGTCCATCTTAGACATAGGTTAGTTGGGAAACTGCCTGGAGAGTTTGTGGCTCACATGAAAGTGAGAAGTTGGGGAAGGGGAAGGAGAGGTGGAAGGAGAAGAAGAAAAATACAAGAAGGGAATTTGGGGTTTTCTCATGCGTATTTTAACAGGTACTCTTTTCTGGTGTAGCAGGTGGGTTATAATAAAGCCTACTGTTTTACTCTTTGAATCATGAGTCAGAAAATTAAGTTACATAAGGTGCAGCATATGTGATTTATGACATGAATTCTCGCTGTGCCGGTCTGTTTGCTGTAAGTGGTGAATACTGATACCTGCAGCTCAGGTGCAGAGCACTTCCATCCCCGCAGTCCCTGCTGAACAAAAGGCACTGTGCCCGGGGCAAGATACTGCACAGGCATAAGATAAGGGAGAGGAGATAAACCTTGAGCCCTTCAGCACTGAGCCGGTTTTGACCTCTTTCTTAGTTCCTCTTTAAAATGGAAGAAGGAGCGCCGTGGCTCTCCGATTCCCTGGTAGTGCACCAGAGTAGCGGGGTCTGTTGGGATGAGGTACAAAATGGCAGTAGCTGTAGGAATTTAACACATATTTGGAAAATCTAGGAAGAGAAAGCAAAAATAAGGCACGTGCCTTTTAAAACATATAGAGTGAAGTGAGAGTAAACAGACGGTAAATTCAGGTTTCTGCATGTGCAGGGTTTGGGGGCCAGGGCACCGCAGCCCATCACCACGAGGCCAGGCCTCCCCACTCCACTCCTTCCTGCCAGCTGTGTCACCTTGGGCTCCCTTGCTCCTGTTAAAGGACCTTGTGCAGGGAGAGCCTGCGTTGTCCCTCGCCTGGGCTTGGCAGACAGTGCCTTGCCAGTTTTTCAATTACTGATTTCATCTTCTTGGGGCTCCCTTTCAAAGCGGGGTTCGGTCATACAGAGGCAGCGCTGCCCCGAAGGGTTATCCTCGTGGGCGGGCAGCCCTCCGCGAGCCCCTGCACCTTGACCCCACCAGGTAGTACAGAAATCAGTTGTGAACTTTATTCTTGATAGAGAGCTGTGGCAGTGACAGTTTCCTTTTCTTTAACAAGGTTATTTTCCTTCAAGGTTAAAGGAACTTTTCATTCTCCCTTTAAATAAAACAAGTGGCTGTATTTCCTGATCATTCCCCCTTCTTCAAACCTGTTCATCAACCACTTTCTTGGAATTTCTTCCCTGCCTTTTCGGCGGAACTAGAGAAATCTGATTTTAGGGAAAGCTTTGCAAAATGATTTACTGAGAAAAAACCACAGATTGTTCTGTGTCAGTGGGGTCTTTGACTGCAGGTTTTGCCCGTCAGCATTCATGATGCATTTGGCCCATTGTTGTTTACCGTATAATTAGATTGTATAAGGAAAAGTGGCAGCTTCTGATAACTCTTCAGAAATAGGTGCTGTTACCTATTCAGAAAAGACATAAATAGAAGTTTTGCACTCTGGTTCCCTCTCCTTTCTGAGGCCATTCTCAATGCATGCAGATGGGATGGGATGGGATGGGATGGGATGGGATAGGATAGGATAGGATAGGATAGGATAGGATAGGGGGATAGATCTTCTCTGCTTTTTTCAAATGCCATTGCAAATTGAAACTAAATTGAGCTAGATGATGGCCAGGATGAATAATTTACAAGTTGAAGAGGAAGGAGCTGCAATGGAGGCAAGCAAAGGGATGCACATCACAGAAATTAATGCAAGAAGAGGCTTTAAAACTACTGCAGCATGAAAGAAAGTGAAAATGGCCTTGTGAGCTGGAAGCTGGTGTGCTAAGGAACTTACAAACTGCAGATGTGCCCTAAAGAGTTGGAGGCACAAATAAGTAAGTCCTTCGGAGCCATGCAGCCATCTCATCTAATCTGATGTATGGAGAGCACTTTCTGGTTTCCACTGGTGCTGGCCTTGAGCAAAAAATCTTAATGAGCCCATCTGCTTGCAAAGCCTCTGTGCTTTCCCTGTCAGCTCTGTGGAGTGCTCCTGGTGATAAAACATTTCACAGAATCACAGAATCACAGAATGTTAGGGATTGGAAGGGACCTCGAAAGATCATCTAGTCCAATCCCCCTGCCGGAGCAGGAACACCTAGATCAGATCACACAGGAACGCATCCAGG
>WKFP01014719.1:495315-594372 GCA_011057875.1 Pterocles orientalis | reverse complement strand
GGAGACATTGGATACGATAGTGATTTCTCCAGTGTCAGAATGCTGACTGTAAAGAAATGCTCTCTTCTGGATAATGATATATATATCTTCACTGAAAGAGTGATGAGGCATTGGAACAGGCTGCCCAGGGAAGTGGTGGAGTCGCCATCCCTGGAGGTGTTCAAGAAACGTGTAGATGTGGTGCTTAGGGACATGGTTTAGTGAGTTAGGTGGTGTTGGGTTGATGGTTGGACTTGATGATCCTTGAGGTCTTTTCCAACCTTAATGTTTCTGTCTTTTCCAACCTTAATGATTCTATGATTCCATGAATCTATGATTCTGTATCAGATAATCTGTAAGTGGGTTGATTTTTACTTTCGGAATTAATATTATGAGAACTAGGCCTTGATGTAGTTTCCACTGAAACAATGACAGAATTCTCATTGGCTTCAGAATAAAAGCAGCCTGACCACAGATCCTCCAGTGCTTAGTTTTACTGTTTTGGAGACGTTTCTTATTATAAAGTGTTTGTTTTTGTTAATAATATTTATGGAGACAAAGGGACTGGGAGGGTAGTTAATAATTGTCAGAAGTTGATAGTTTTCGTAACGGAACAGAAGATTCTTGTATTTAATGAGTGTGCAAAAGCATAGCAAAAGGATTTGGGCAGTGCAGTCCAGATAAGCAGCTCTGGTATTTGAGTGCAACTGTAGCAAATGTACAGAGCTATCCCAGTTAGCTGGGAGTCTGGCCCATACAATCTAAAAGCGTTCAGCTCTGTACCTCTTCACTGTGCCAGTTCCCATGCCTAAGCTGTAAAAGTGAAGAATTGTAGCAGCCTATAGTGAAGAGCATAAAGGAGCACTAGTATACATGCAAGCAAAGAAGAAAGCAGTAACACTGGTGCAAACGACAGATAGATAAATAATATCCTATCTCCATTCAGATCTGAGGGTTTGTCTATAAATCAATATGCCCTGCTTGTAAAAGAGTGGTGACAGAGAAAAGCTAACAGTATTTCTTAAGAGCCTCATTCATTCTACTCCACTGATGAGCTCCATGGAGCTAATTTGTTGAGAGGGCTCTTCCAAATGGGGATGCGTTTCCCAAAGCGAATTTTATTGATGGCAGTCAGTAGTGATAACTGAGTATCTCATCACTGCTTAAGAAACTTTGTTCACTTTGCAGCATTTCATAGTGAAACGGGCAATAGGATTTTAAAGCAAATAGACTATATCCTTATTCAGTGGATATCCTCATGTGGAATCTTCTAAAACACAGGAGGCTTAGGTGGCTTCACAGCTTTGGAAATCAAATTTCCTCCAGGGTAATGGGAAAATTTTTCCAGTTTAATAGGAAAAATGCCAACATTCCATTAGCTGTGAAGCTATGGTGGAGGAACAGAAGAGAAAGCACCTCCGTAAAGTCTCCTGCTGCCTGGCTTTTCATGTTATTGTTGGCACGGCAGCAGCACTGTGCTACATGGGGGACATGGACGCCTACATCCCATCATAGTGTATTCTCTCTCAGGAATATCCTGACCTAAGCAGAGGAAGTAATTTCACTAGCAGTCTGAAATTTCCCCAGTGACACAGTTTGATTATATCTCCAGCTTACATTTGCATTCCAGAATGAGGAATGTTTCTTCTAGAGGACTCATGGGTGGTTTGTAGAAGCCAAAGCTATTTCAGTCTCTCCATTCCTCTTCCTTCTTAGCAGGTACTGGGGCTGGAGAAAGCAGGGACTACTATTTCAGATCAGCTTGTATTAGACGTTAAAAAAAAAAAAAGAAAGAATGGGAATGGGAAAAAAAAAAGGTGTGGGAAAATCCCAACAATTGAGCCAGAGCCAACATAAATCAGTGTAACTGTGTTGCACACAGTAAAATTGGGGATGTTATGTTGACTTACACTAGCTGAGGACCTGGCGTCCAACTCATTTGTGAAAGAAAATGTACGATGGAATTAAAAACCACCAAACTAGTTCTTTATTGTATCAGCTTGGTGCTTAATGCCACTCCAGTGGAGCAGAAAATGACACTTCAGTTTTAACAGTTTATGGCTTTTTCAATAAAAATATAGAAAATAATGCAGCCAAAACCCAAACAAAGCAGCTGAATTGTGTAGTTTCAATCTTTTTTAGTGATTCATTTCTGGAAAACAATTTTCTGTTTTACTGATCATGGAAAATTAATCCTATGTTTGATGATTTGTATCCTGCTGTGGTTGTCTCCCTGGAGCCTTCTCCAGTCTGAACAACCCCAACGCTCTCATCCTGTCCTCGTATGGGAGGTGCTCCAGCCCTCTGATCATTTTTGTGGCTCTCCTCTGGACCTGCTCCAACAGGTTCATGTCTTTCCTGTGCTGAGGACTCCAGATCTGGATGCAGTACATATGTACATATGTATGACAAATGCTTTGGCACTGGCTAAGGATGAGGCCAGTAGGTTTTTTTACAGAAGGTATTCTAACCGTCCATGTAGCAGGTAATGTTTTCATTTGTGGAAGATGCAGGTGATAGGAAGTTGAGAGTTTTCTTTAAATAGAATTTAGTGGAAGAGCTCCAGTTGTCTCTAGTAGCTTCTGTAGAGTGATCCAAAACCTATAAAAAGATTATTTTATTCTCTTAAAGCAATAGGGATTTTCTAGGGGGGCGAGGTGCTGAGCATGACTATGTGGTGATTATCTCAGCAGCTTCCAAAATGTGATATGACTAGAAATGCCCTTTGAATTTCCAGAAGCCCATACAGATGGAATTGCCATTCCTTGCAGCTTGTCTGGCTTTGCTTCTGCCCTAGATTGCAGATAGTCTGGACAGGTATCATGATTCTCACCCCTAAATTATCAGAAAGCCAGCTGGGTCTTTTCCTAATCTGTTTTATACATTTATTCACTGTTGTCATAGTGATTGCTTCACCAATCTTAATGCAGTGGAGTGAGTTAGGAAAATGCTATTATCTCCTACTTTGTAAGTGAGGAACCAAAGTAATGAGAAGTAAAAGACTTTGAAAAATTTGTCCAGATAGTTGCACCAAGATCATACAGGACATTGAAACAATGTTGAATGCAGGACATTGAGGTCTGCCCCTAAGATTTCTAACTGCAGTGGTATAGCAAAAGCAGATAATTAACCATCTTCGGCATATCATGGGGAATCCTGAACTTGGTGTCAGTGGACTGCTGACTGGAGTAGGAAAGACCCAAACATGTGTGCAACTGTTTTCCAATGCCTTGTGATTGACTCTGCTGTAAAAAAAAAATTCTGCATATGGCAGTCTAATGCTCTGCTTTATCACGTATTACGCAGATGGAGCAGGATGTTCTTTAAGCTGTCTTTTCTATGAGAAATAAGGTAATAACTTATCTGAAGTTGGAAAGCAGTTCGGAGGACAAGGGGGCACACGTGGAGAACATGTCTTGCTCTTGTACTCATGGTTTCCTCTCTTTTCTTTTTCAGTGAGCATGTTTTTGAACACATTAACCCCCAAGTTCTATGTTGCCCTGACAGGCACTTCCTCATTAATCTCAGGACTTATTTTGGTAAGTACCAGATATATTAATATCACTTTACAAATTGATTTAATTATCCAGAATGGGATTTCAGACTTTATCCAGATTAATAGATTTCTTTTTTTTTTCCTTAAACTTAAATTTCTGTGGTACATAAAATTTGTATTTCTTTACTTGTACTTATTTTTCTCTGTGTAAAAAAAAAAAGAAAAGAGAAAATGTTTCAGTGCTATGTGTCTTTGAAGAAAAAAAGTCTTGAAGGATAACATGCCCCACTAACAAAGCTATAGTAATTCATAACAAGCATCTGCACATTAAGTGTTTCCATGAACCAGTATTACAGAAATAAAAAGGCTGGTAATAAGAAGAGGAGGAGAGGTACCAACTATCTCAGTTTAGCATGGTCCATTTAGAAAGTTACGGCAGGACCTTAGAGTGAGTAGAATATTAGCAATGAACCCAGTTCTGGTGCCAAGATTCCAAGGAATAATTATTTCAGATCTTCGGTTTTAAAATCTTTCTCAATACATATCTGCCTATTTGCTTAAAGGTTTGAAGAGTATTTTTAAACCGTTAAGAAACCCCTCCTCCCGTATGTAATCCCTGAGGGCTTCGTTGTGCAAACAGATGCAGTGAAGTGAATCATAATACTGTCACAGTGCCGGAGTCCAAAGCAGAACATTTGCTCTAGATTTTATTCAGTGTCTTCATAGAAACAAATGGAGGTAAAAAAACCTGAGAATCTCTGTAGTGTACTTACGATATTATGCTTATACTGGGCTGTTCTGTTTCCTCACTGCTGAGAGTTGGCTTTCTACTTACAGAAATGAATAGAATAGAATAGAATAGAATAGAATAGAATAGAATAGAATAGAATAGAATAGAATAGAATAGCATAGCATATTTCAGTTGGAAGGGACCTACAGCAATCATCTAGTCCAACTGCCTGACCGCTTCAGGGCTGATGAAAAGTTACAGCATGTTATTAAGGGCATTGTCCAAATGCCTCTTAAACACTGGCAGGCTTGGGGCATCGACCACCTCTCTAGGAAGCCTGTTCCAGTGTTTGACCACCCTCTTGGTAAAGAAATGCTTCCTAGTGCCCAGTCTAAACCTCCCCTGGTGCAGCTTTGAACCATTCCCACACATCCTGTCAGTGGATACCAGGGAGAAGAGATCAGCACCTCCCTCTCCACTTCCCCTGCTGAGGGGAAGGTTGTCTTTGTCTTAGTCTCGTTTGTTCAATCAGTCTTAGATCTTTTGTCTAAAAACAAGTTGTACACTTTTGCTGTCTGCTGGATACAAGCTGCAGACCCTTCCTCACAATACCAAACTAAGCACATAAATAGGAGACCAATGAGACCAATTTTAGGAGTATACTTACCATGGTGGTAAGTGGAAAGAGACAGACATGGCTAGGGGCTGTTTCACATCACCTCAGATCTACTGACCTCAGATAAACCCAAAAGCAACCAGGCTTCTAACTAAACTGCATCAGTTTGGTGTGGGAAAGACGCACTCCTTACTGCCACATTGCCTGTAGCTGATGTAGACAAAGAAGTGGCATCCTTGACTCCTCAATGCCCGTGAGACTCTCATCACTTAGATGATTTCAGGTATAAAGCATCAGGTGCACTGCTGCTGTGCCTTGCTCTGGGGTTTCCTCATAGCAGAAGGCAATTACTTAATGTCTGCACCTTGGGCATTCATCATCCTTGTATGGATTGAGCCCCAAAACACAGGATGGAGCTCCAGAGACATCAGCAGATCTTTCAGAATATGAACAGGAGCCAGACCTGTAAGACTAGGATTCAGTTCAGCACAGCTCACGCACATGTATGGGAGGAAAATACTGAATGTTACATTCAGTACTCTCACTCAGAAAGAAGAAACATTCAAAAAACCAGGCCCCACCACCAAGATGAGAAGGAATGAGAGAAATAACGTGGGTTCCACAGGCATAATTCCATATTTGTTGATGGAGAGTGAAGACAGCAGGAGGAGGTGGCAAGAAAAAGACAGTTTGTGCCCTATGGAAATACCATAGAGAATCAAACAGGAACAAAAACCCTAAAGAGAGACTAAATAATCTGTAAATAAATTCTGTGTATAGTATGATTGCAACTGTAGGTACATTTTCTACTCTAGTCATGAAGGCAATGTCTGAGGAATGAACTCAGTAGAGACTTGTGAGCAAGAAATTTCTAAGTGCTATACTTTGAAAGTACAAGGAGGACGTGGCAAGGAGTATTCCAGCCTGTGATATGAAGGGGGAAAAGGGCACTGATAGAAGCCTTCCAAGAAGAGCTTAGCCTGAGTGAGCCTTAGTCAAAGAAATTCACTAACTGCTGTATGACAAAGTCCATTATGAACAAGTTGAAGGAACAGTGAGGTGATGGAGGTGTAGACACAGACTGAAAGAAGATTGAAAGCTTTTTTTGTGGACCTTCACTACTGCTATCAGTTGTCTGCTGTTCACATGCCACCATCCTAAATGTGCAAAAGATACATAGGCCAGGCAGGTAACAGCCAGGAACCCTACATTGTAGGGACAGGTGTCTGTGCTGACAGGAACATGTGGTCTGTAAACTGGTGGAAAAGGAACTCAGAAGACATGGTCATGGAAAGAAGAAACTCCAAGCTGAACAGACCATGCATCAGGAAAGGCAACTAAGTTCTAGTGAGGTAGAACTAGGCAGTTACTAGCCCAATTGTTCTTCAGATTAAGTATTTCTTAATAATACTGGTGGTTACCAATGGCCCTGTAACATGCTGAATTGCCTGCATTACCACCCACTTACCTGTCACACTACACAGCATCTGCAGTTCTAAAGGGTTCTTAGCCTTGCTAGTGGTATTAAGTGAAACTCTTTTATAAAATAAACATTCTCTTGTCAAATCTACATTGCTGGGTAATTTTTCAGACTAGATGTACTAATATTCCTTGGAATTTTCCAGCATATGGTCTGGCAGATTTCTTTCCATTATCAGTTGGCTGCAATTCCTAATCAGAAGGAGAAATCATAGCACTGCAGGTTATGAAATGATGGAAAATTCCATCATTTCAGAAGTGTGGTAACCAATGGGAAAGCAAATGCTTGTCCAATTTCATGTTTGGGTCATGGAACAATGACTCTGGAGAGTTCAGCTCTGGGCAGTTGCGTGCTAAGTGACTCCTTTGCAAAACACCACTCTCTTGTCTTATTTTGTCTCTTAGTTTGTTTTCATTCTTTAGATAAAATTCTGGCCTTGCTGTAGGCAGTGTGAGTTCAGTGAAGCAAGGATTTCAGACCTTTTTTCTTTAGCTCAGAACCTTAAAGAAAAGGCTTTTCTATATCAGGCATTCTCCTTAATAATTACTTGACTACAGAACATAGTTTAAAATGAACAATTTAACATATATTTAATTCATCCCTGTGCTATTTTAAGCATCAGAAATATTAACCAAATTAAGTCCCAAGCTGCATTAGAAATATTGTATTGGAAACCTCATTCTCCTGCAGTTAATTTTAATCCAGTAAAAAACACGGTTCTGTCTCACTGAATACAATGAGCTGTATTGTATTCAGGGTCTGAGAGGCCAAGGTTTTCCACAGGTAGGGTAATAAAACTGTCATGAAACACAACTGACATCCAGTAAATGCTGTGAACCGGAACTATGTAAATGCCACTGAGATTTCTAAATAAGGCCACGTATTTAACATATGGTTATCAGCAGAATAAAAGTTGTTTAGTATTTGCACTGCAAAGTGACGGAGTCTCAGTTCTAACAAAGCAGAGGCAGAAGTGAACCCCAGTTTTGAATCTCCACCAAGAATGCCTTGTTTTTGTACCTCAGAGCTTGGGACAGTAATAAGAGGTTTTTTGCTACACAGTGAGAAACATTCTGCAATGAACAAATACCAGGTCTTTCAGAGTTAAGAATTAGAAAGCCAGTCTACAGAGGCAGAGCATGAGCGTCAAGTCTACACACTGTCTAGCATAGAGCAGCTGGGCTGTCTACTAGTACCTGAATGTGTACAGTATGTGAGAGTCCCAGCCTTTCATAGCCAATGGCGCTTGCACAGGAAGTCTGAGAGAGGACCTGAATAACACAGAAGGGACTTGTCTTATTTTCTGTAGATATTAATTGTTCTTCTGCATGTTTCTTTACCTTTGTGTAGTCTGCTGCAGAGGGGCAGGAAGGTGACTGAGTTCTGGGTATTCCCACAGTCTCCGGGAAAGTCTGACAATTGTGCAGGGACAGTCTTTGGTGGCTGAAAAGCAATACATGGTAATTGTTCAAAGTTTCTACTCTGCTCAGCGGAGGCTGACAGGTCAGGGAGGTCAAAATCCGTGTAGAGAGTTCCTAAGAAACTGGAAACACTTGCCAAGGAACAGATTAGAGAGGAAGGGTCTATAGGAAGGCAGGCTATAACCCAGTCCACAGACAAGAGAAAGGTGTAAGTAGCTGAGACCTACGCAGTGTTGACAGAAGTACTATACTTGGTCCAGGCAATATATTATTTTCTTTCCCAGTTCTGTATATACAGAGGGAGATTAAGTGTAAGTAAATAGTTATTTATTTTGAATAAGCTGCTCGTTAGTACTGAACGTATCTCTTCATGCTGACTCCTTGAGTTAAGACAAATAGGGATTCTGAAACCAGAAGAGTCTAAGAGGATGCTGCATGGGTGCATTTCATCCAGAAGAAATGGGGCTGCATGGACTTCAAGACTGATACACTGAGAGCATGGTCAGAGGCGTGCTCTTTCCTAGAACCGAGCAGGGCAGGACAAGAGGATCTGTTTGAGTCACTGGCTACTCCTAATAGCTAAATAAAACAAAGCAGGGACTTGCTTTGTCCAAAGGCATTGTATATCACATCCATGTGGATAAACAGTCTTGTCTCCCAAAACAGGGTGATCTTTTCCATACTGTCTACTGGAAACAGCCCCTGGGCTGTGATATCCCCAGAACATGTCACAGGCCAGGCAGCATGCTAGCAAACAAACAGCATGGATGACTGAGCCAGCCAACCTGTGCTGCAGTCCTGTGTTATTTATCAAATAGGCTTAACCATGGAATCAAGTTCTGCTATCGGTACCTGTTCTTCAAGAGAGTAAATTTCATTTAAATCCATTACATTGGTTGTTACTATGCCTCATACTAGAAGAGTACTCGAAATCTTACTCTTCTGAGACCTGGAAACCTCATTACAAGGCTGAATGAGAACTCCGAGCTGTGGAAGTTGCTGGCAAACAAAACCCTTTAGTGCTCTGTTGAGGACTCAATACACATACACTAGGAGAGGACTACACACGGTGTTTGCTGTAAGAGAGGATGCCTGTCTCAGATATGATAAACAGGAAAGCATAATTCAGATTGCTGATAGGCATCACTACTTAGTCCAGTGAGAGCCACCATCAAAACCATCCCTTATGAACTGATGCATTTATAATGGAATGACTGTTCTGAAAACCCAGGGGGGAAGATCAGATATCCAAGTGATGCAGAGTAGATTTTTTGCTCCACAGAGAAATAAAATGATCTGGTATTGTATGTGAGAGCAAGGGTAGGAAAGACCATGACTGTAATGTTTTCATTGCATGGGGTAGAGAAGTACCTTCACAGAGAAGCAAAAGCAAAAAAAGTCCAGAGCAAGTACCTGAAATGCCATAAGGCTTATGATTAACCAGCTCTCACTTAGCCTAAATATATTTGTCACCTACAGGTTATTTTTTCATAGCCATGCATTTCTAGAAATCATCAGTTAGGGTCTTCTAAAATCAAATACTCTCACATTAAGCATTACCCATACCAGATTAAAAAAAAAAAATTGTAGATTTGGATTTCGAAACACACAAACCTGAAAATGTTCAGAACAGGGTTTTAACGTGGCCTTGTGAACATAATAGTTTCAAAGATCCCTTGAGAGCTTGGAGATGTTTGATTCTGTTCCAATTTGAAAGCACAGGCACCAACTACAAAGAAGCCAGAGAAGTTTGCCACTGCTGTGAAGGGGACAAGGTCTGTGAAGATGAGCTCCCCTCCACACTGTGTGTGTATGACAGAAAAGAGGTGGCCTTTTCTTTCAGAAGTGGTGCAGAAGTGATCGTAGGCCATAGTTTCCTCTCTGATCGAGATCTCTTTCAATCGGTAATTAATCCTCATAGTTAGGTGTTATTCTGACAAATGATCTCTCATCTGCTGAACTGTCAAAAGCTTGTTGACTTCACATTGCTTTCAAACTGGCTGGTACAGTTAGAAACCAAATTTGATTTATAGAAATCAGGTTTCAAAACAGCTGACACTGTCTGAGAAAGGTGCAAAAATTCCGTGAAGAGAATTTATTGTTTTGACTTCAGTGCCAGATTACAGATTACCTTCTCATACACCCTGAACAAATCACTCCAAGCAAAGGCTTGTTATGATGATGATTTATGACTTTAAGTTCTAAGAGACTGTATGCATTGAGATCTGGCTGATATTTCCTGGCACTGGGTTCACTCAACATTGCAAATATTTTCAAAGCTGCCTTAAGCAATTTACAAGTTTTAATGCCATTTTAAAAAGCAATTAATGAATTTGTAAGTCTAGGGAGGCAGACTTACAACAACTTCCTGTCACTCAGCTGAACTGTAATAGTGACCACATATATATACATTCTTTGTGCTTGTGCCCTCAGTTTCATTGAAATTTAGTGTGACAGTTTTACAGCTGATAAACATTTGTGCAGGACAAGTGGGCTCAAGCATGCTCTTGTGCTGCTCGCTCCCCCTCTCTGGGTTTTACTGACTTTTTATCTAAAAGCTGATTATGATTGAAATAATGATCAGGAACTTTTTCAAGCCTCAGTACAAGGCTTAAAATCTTTGATTCCTAACAACCACTCCCTCTGAGGCCTTGGACAGGTAGAACCATGGCTTGTGTGCCTTGATTTGTTCAAGCTTCCAAGTTCCCAAAGATAAAACAGGAACAGATGCTCACTGCAGATCTGTGACTGTGTCTTACAGCACAGCCTTTCTCTCATGGTCAGCCACACACTGCCTGCTTAGGTTACGATGCTCTCTTAGATCATAAGATTTAAATTCTAAACCCTTTAGAAAGTGTTGTGTGCCTAAGAGCATAAGAAAGGCTAAAAACAAGGCTGGCTCACCTGTGCCATCTCCCTGTCTATCATCTCCAGCATTCAGAGGCAGCGATAAGTGCCAGAGGAAGCGTATCAGTGCAGAGCAGGTGTTCGGTGATGGTGCTCAGTGTTCTGTCCCTGCCTCCCAGGATTCCCACCTGGATGCTGCTGCAAGTATGTGCCAATGGAACAAGTACAGTGGCAAACACACTGTGGAGTCTGTGTGAAGAAGAACCATCCAGACTGTGTGGGTTTTCTGTGATTTGCCTGGGATGTAGAGTTCACAAAGATCTGGGTGTGTTTATTTTCTGGTTTCTCTGTGACCATCTGTTCATCTTCCCAAGTGACCTCTATGTGTTCATATACCCCTTCTGTCTTCTCCTCATCAGGCTGCTCCATTCTTCCTTGTTGTTATCTCATAGAACAACCATTAGATTGTTTTGGGGACAGAGTAACTTCCAAGGCTGCCACACACTCTTGCATGAACTTATCTCAGCTGGCCAGCAGCTACATTCCCACTCCATTCCAGTGCAGCTGGGGTCAGCTTCCTCCACTATGAGTACTCTAGATGCTTTTAACAACACAGTTCAACCTAGGGGAAGCCCCTGTGCAGAATGCATTGGAATATCCTTTGGAAAGAAGCATTTTCTTACTGTGACAGAAGGTTTGTCTTCTGTTTTTCCCCCTATGGAATGGGTAAAAATAGGGGGTAGGTGGAGAGGGGGGTGAGTACATCTTGTCTACAGACAATACCATGGAGACAGAAGTCAGTTCAATAATATAAATTTAATTATATTTTAGTATAATTTACCATGGAGACAGAAGTCAGTTCAATAATATAAAGAGCTGAAGAGAACTTAAAAATGAAACAACAAAAAAAAATTGTGGGGGGGATTGTGGGAGGGTGTGGAGCCCAGCCTGAACCTCTCTGCAGCAGGTAGACTCCTGAGAGGCCTTCCAGAGCTTGCTGGCTCCTGACCAACCCACCAGAACCTGCTTGACAGCACGCTGATGGTGTCAAAAGTTGCAAACACAATCCTTTTACTACTTGTAAAAGGACTGTGCCTAGTTGGAGTAGGAACTAACAAATAACCTGTTTCTGTTGTAGAGATCTTGTAAAAGCTTTCAGCACTGGTGTGAAACATGGAGACACCAAGTAATACAGAAAGGGCGAAGAGCGTTCATTCACAGTTTCTGGTATAATCGATATTACAAAGCACTGACACATTTTTCAAAACCCCTTTGATTTGCTTTTATTTCAGTTGGTGTATAGATGTTTGGGTGATGATTCAAGTGCAACTGCAAAATACACTCATTTTACCTACTCGTTATAAGTGTGTGTGTGCCTTTACGATTTTTACAGTCAGAACCTTTTCCCTATTTATATGAAATAGTCTTCATTTCCAGGTTTATGTGGTTTCCTGAAATATGTGTGTTCTTGCCCAAGAATATGATCAGTGAAAACAGCACAAATGTATATTTATGCATATAATTTAAATTACAAGGGGTTCTTTTAGGCTGTGGAATGATTTTCGAAGTAGAGCTCTGTAAATAATCCTTTTTCTTCCTGATTTGCTAGCTAAACCAAAAGCCTGAAAATAAAATTAATTCAGAATCAGCCCAGGTCAGCCAAACAAAACAAAACACAGTTCAGCTGGGGGAAAAAAAATCCTGAAAGAAACAGGATTCAGCTTCCTGGAGTTTGTTTGGTATTTTTAACATTTTAAAAATTTAACTCAGTAAATGCCTTTGGAAGCATTACTGGGAGAACAAGCAAACCTGCTTTTCCTCCCTCTCCCTTGGCTGCAGAGGGAGCAGGGGAAGGATGAGGCCAGAGCACGCTCCTGCCTGCAGCATCCCATCATGTGGCTGCTGTCAGGCAGGAGGGGCTGGGCTCCCGCTTTTTTTTCCAGAAGTCAATTTAAAGGAATGAAACTAACAATCTTAAAAGTCCTTTAAAAAAAATAGTTTGACCTAAGGTTCCTTGCATTAAAGAAAAGAAAAAAAGCCAGCGAATTTGCTGACAAGATTGAGATTTTTCACCTCCTGTAAACCAGGTTTTTAAAGCGACTGGCCGGACTCGGCACGAACTCGGATCAAATCCGCACTCTCAATATGCCCCAAGTCAGCTGGCTGCCTGCCACGGAGGCCTGCCGGGTGCTCCTCGGGAAGGGGAGACGCTGGCAGGTGCCCCCTTCGGGACCCGCGGGGAGGCCGGCGGCTGCCTCCTTGCGCCTCTGCCCTTGCACAGCTGCGGCGCCAGGCTGAGGGCCGGGAGAGCCGGCCGAGGGCACGGGGCAGCCGTTAACGGCCGCGCGGGGCGGGGCGGGGCCGGGCGCTGACGCGGCGCTCTCGCTGTGTGTTGCAGATCTTCGAGTGGTGGTACTTCCGCAAGTACGGGACGTCCTTCATCGAGCAGGTTTCGGTGAGCCACTTGCGCCCTCTGCTGGGCGGGGTGGACAACAGCGCGCCCAGCACCGCCAGCGCCGCCAACGGGGACGCGGACTCCAGCCGCCAGAGTGTCTCAGGTGAGGGGCGGCGGGTGGCCCTCACCCTTCACGCCTCCGCCGGCGGGAGCTGCCGCCTCTCCCTCGGCTCTCGAGGCGGTGGAGCGCTGGAACTTTGCTTCTCAAGGTTCCCGTGCCCTGGCTCGTTCAGCGCGGGGGAAATGTCCTTTATCTGCCCGAGGAGGACGCAGTGGGCTGTTGGCAGATGCAGGACGATGCTGCTGGGTGGTGGCTGAGCCTCGGCTGCCTGGCCCGGGCGCTGTGGGCAGCCAGTCCCCCCTGCCAGAAGCACCCCACGTTTACCTCACCCCAGGGCGCCAGGCTCTGCTCTCGCCCAGGCCTGTGGTGGCAGCACAGCTGGGCGTGCCTGGGGCGGCCTGCTGCAGGCCCGCGGTACAAATACCGGTTTGTGCTGAGCCGTGAGACCAGGTAAGGCTTCCTTTAGACTTGTTGTCAAATAAAAGGAAGAGCTGCTTCATTAGTTGCTCTGGCTAATTATATCTCTCCAAATTCATGCAGTGCTTATTGCTCAGGCTGCATTGACAGTGTGTTCATTTGCCCCTTGTTCTGAACACCCTGCTAGATTTCATGTGCTCTTTCTGCAATATCATTTCTAAAGGCAGGCACATTTTTTTATTTAAAGTCTTTTGAATAAACTGAGATTGTTAAAAAAAAAAACAAAAAAACCCCCAAAACAAAACACCAAAACCAAACAGAAAAAGATGTTGGGAATGGCCATCTGTATTTGCATTGCATTATCGTTTAGATAATGTAAATGTTATGTAAACAACATTTGGATTCCACTTTAGTAAATGGAAGCACAGTGGCTTTTAATAGCTCAAGAGCTTGTTTTGTTCCTGACTCTGCTGCCAATTTGATTTGTGACTTTGGGCAATTCATAACGCAGTTAGGTTTTAAAGAAAGGCCTCCATTTTAGGGGGCCTGATTTCAGGCATTTGGGCTCCATTTTGGTGCGCTTCCAGGCATTCACAGCCCCTGTGAGGTGCAGTGAAAGGAGTAGGTGCTGAAAATCAGGCTGAGGGTGTCTGAGTCCAAGCCATTCAAGCCTTTAGAGCTGGCCTTGACATTCTGGGGGTTCTTTTCCAGTGCATCTGATTGTTCTGTATTGAACGTGTGATTGAGAGGATAAGTTTTGAGAGCCTTACATGAGCGTTATAAATGTATGAGTTATAATTTTTATTATGCATTTATGTATTACTATAACAAATACAAATGTACTTGTCTGGTGAAAAAGACAATGTTCAATCAGAATAAATCAGCTCTTACATAATAGAGAGGAGGATGTCAGTTTTGAACTGAGGTAGCTTGAGTCCTGTTACAGCTCTGCTGCAGGAGGACTATACTTGCAGATCACTTCATTCACGTCACAGGGTTTGGGATTCTGTTGAGGCACTTTTGAGTCAGATGCCTGGTTGCCCAGGGATGGTTCTTCTGAGAGACAGGCCGGTCTGCCTAAAATGATCAGCCCCCAAAATACTTAAATTTGGAAACTGAAGAGGAGTTCCAGGGAAACTTGTCTCCCTGCTTGTGTGACTCAGCAGGGAGTCACCTGGGGTGGATGAATTGAAAACTTGAAGCCCATGAGTGGTGAAGATGCTGAAATGCATCTTGCTGAGATGCAAAATGCTGCTGGCTTGAGTTGGAGATACTCACCATTGAAGTCAGAGCAGGAGCATCTTAGCTTGTGCTCCTTTCTCTGTAAAACGCAGCTTACCTGTTTCAGCCCTAGCTTGGCATACATGCCATAATCATTAATGTTGGAAATTAATTCAGCTTTCATTATGGATGTGCCCCTACAATCAATTACAGTTTTGTTAAATCTATTTCATTTGCAGGCTTTAAAAATATATCAGAATTAACAAGGGAGGAAAAGTCAATTAAAAAAAACGAATTCAGTTATGAAGAAAACATTATTATTTACAGTTGAGGTGCCTGTGTCTGTACCTGTCAAATTTTATTTCTGCTCTTCAGTTGTCATGAAAACAAGCAAACAAAAATTAGCTTTGAACTCACAGATTAGATAAAATAGGTGGCCTGAAAAACCCTTGCTCTCTTTTGAGTATTTCTACTTCAGGAAGCCTCCACATTACACAGCAAATTCAGCTGTTGTCATTCCCATCTGAGGAGAGGCTGGAAATAGCAGCACTGTGTGGTCCAGGATATTAGATTTGGGTGAATTGGCAGAAAGCATGGGATGGCTTGGAAGCACCTGTGTGCACTCATCAGTGTGCTCAGTCACACTTCAGCAGCTCTGAAATAACTCCCAGCATTTTGAAGCAGAAGACACAGTATTTTGACTAATGAAGTTCACCCAAGCACCTTGATTTTTCTGATATAAAGAAATAGTCAAGGAGTGTGTTTGCTTTCAGTGCACTGGCAGTCGAGTCTGTGAGTTAGCACTCTCAGAATGTCTCTGAATAGGGTGTCTGTATGGATAAGCCTGTTATTTGTGCCTTCGGAAAGATATTGCTGCTCAAAACGTGATTATTGAACAAGGAGCCGAAAGGTTAATCTTCAATAAATCCTAATTGCTTACATGAAATAAGGATATAATTACATAATTAGTTTATAATGTGGCAGAAAAGGCAACCTTTTCAGTTTACAATGCATCAACACTGTGATATTTTACTAGCCATCGAGGTGAATATGGCTTTTTCACTTGGCTCACCGTATTTTCCTATATAGATGTTTGGCTATGGTAGAATATTTCAGTAGATACCTTTTGTCTTCAGAAAGGTCAGAAAAATGGTGGTTGTACTGAGACCATAGAATCAGCAGATACCAAGACAAAAGGAACAAAGATCACATCATGTTTAACTGGCCAGACGGATGCCAAACTACTCCTAGGGCAGGTGGTGGTAATAAAGTCACTTTTTCACTTACCCTTTTTATTCCCCAGTTCTGCCTTTCTGTTCTACAGTGCTGAAGGACTGCATACTTCGGCTGAAGTATAACCACTTAAATAAGATGAGCCGAAAGAATGGTGTCACTGTGATCAAATAGTTGCTGCCTAATCTTGTTGGTTGCAAACAGAGTAAGCCGAGCCGTTGAATTGTACCTCTGGAACTGAGACAGCTGATGTTGATTTAATATTTACGATGGTTTGAAAGCCATATTGTGTAAAAACTGTCAGATTGAAGCTTGTCAAACAGCCATGCATGCAACAGCATTCTGGCTGCACAGCAGAATGGCTGAATGTCGATTGGGCGCTTCTGCTGAGTAAACTAGTGGAGGTTTCTAATATTAGCTACCTGCTGGAGCGGTTAGTTGGAAGATGCAGATGTAAAATCAATGCACTCGCTCTTCCCAAACGTCTTCCCATTCCTGTGTCTCTGTTCTGTGCACATGTTAGGTGATGTAGGCAGCAAGGTGAGGGTCCACCTCCTATGCCACTTGACTAGTTTTTGTGTAGCTGCGGGTGTCGTTATGTTAATGCAAATAATTTATGTAAAATGCTTTTTCTCTGTGCCACTTTAGCCTTATACTCAGAAGTGGGAGCTACATCCATGAGAAAAGAACTTGCAGTTCTGTATTTCTGTCCCTCTTTAACAGGACAGGCATAAAGGGAATAGGCATATACTTACCAGTGCTGTATGAAGTAGGGTAGATACTCTGCTGACTCAGTGTCCCACCAGAATACTGTTGCTGTGATCTCTCCAGAAATGATGTCACAAAATTTCATACAGAAAAATGTGCTGGTTGACTTTTGGTGGTGGAAAGCAGCTGGTGAAATGCTGCAGGGCCAATGCTACTGGTGAGTTTTTGCAGAGCACCATGGGAGGGGTCATCCAGTAGCAGATCTGTGGTGGAACGACATACTGCCTCTCAGCAAGTCCCTGTGCAAATGCTGGTTTTAGTTCTGGTCTTGCTTTCACTGGAGTGAATTCTCTTTGCTGAAATGAAGAAGACAAGTCTGGTGTTAAATTAAAGGAAGAAAAGCCAGAATCAAGACACCACCTTTTCAGGAGCTATAGAAATGGATTTTTGGTTTGGTTTTTTTTTTTTTGGTTTTGTTTTTTGTTTTTTGTTTTTTTTTTTCCAGTTCGGTTCTGTTATGGATTTTCTTCTCTCTTTCTACCTGTAGTGCGAAGAATTTGCAACTTCTTTCCCCTCTGAGAGAAATGTATGAAGTGCTTTTAGTGTTCCCAAACCTTTGCAATTCAATGAACTTTTCTCTGCCAATCAACTTCAGCATCCTTTGTCAACCATGGGATGCTTGTAACTTAAGAAAGGTCAGCAGATGTTGCCATGGATTTTTTGCTTCCCAGGATAAGGAGGAATTAAATTTGGCAACTGTAGCTGAGATTCTCAGTGATTTACAGTATTAACTGGACAGGGAAGTTTTTCTGTAGAAAGAACAAGTCCACAGAGACTCAGTACAATAACCCGGTGTGATCCCTCTTCAGTTCTGGTAAATGTGAGTCTTGATACTAATCAGTATTATCTTTTCATCTGGCATTTGGAGCTTTGTTAGTGGTTATTTGTCTGGAATTATTACATTTGTTGACACTAATTTATAATTAAATTATTATTTAAAAAGGGAAGAACACCGTGGTTACCTGCATCTCTGTGTTCTTGACTTTTTTTTTTCATTACCCATAAGATATAAAAGTCAAGGGCTTATTAGAAAGTAACTGATTTTTCTGATAAACCTCAAGTACCACTGTAATTTGGGAGAGGTTCATTATTGTGTGTTTCTGTTTATGACAGAATGCAAAGTCTGGCGAAATCCTTTAAATCTGTTCAGAGGAGCTGAATATAATCGGTAAGTGCTGTGATGTTACAGTTTCAGGCTTAGTACTGGGTTAAGGACCTTAACTGTACTTTTCCATTAATCTAACCTGGAGATGGATAAAGAAAAACAAGTGCGGACACGTGCTCATGCCAGGTCTTTGTCATTTGTAAAATGTTTCTGAATGAAAAGGAATTTAAATTCATGCTCATGCACTTGTTATTTCTGCAATTTTTTGGTGACCTTATAAAAAATGGAAAAACCTAAGTGCAGTGTACCTAGTACTGTTAGTACAGTAATTCTGTTCAAATCAGCAAACAACCTAATGAATTATATCTAGGTTTCATGTAGCCTTAATGTTTGAATATGTGTTACAATTTCCAGTGTGTACTTTCCAACATCCTCATTAGCTTAGGTTCAGCTGCTGTCGCTCCATCACAGTCCAGTGGAATGCAATGTATTGGTTAGGAGATTGGCTGGGTGAACTTCGTAGGCGATGCCCATGTTTAACATCTAGGATTCTTTTCTAGATTCATTTTGCCAAATGTGACCTCATTAACAAAAATGTCTCTTGTGTTGGCATGCTTGCAGGTACACATGGGTAACAGGGAGAGAACCTTTGACTTACTACGATATGAATCTTTCAGCACAAGACCATCAGACATTCTTTACATGTGACACGGATCATTTACGGCCTGCAGATGCTAGTAAGAGACCTTGTGAACAAACATTTTTGCTAATAGGTTAATGATTGTTTTAAACTGATGCAAGAAAAATTCAGTCAGACATCAGTTCTCTGAGGTAGATAAGAAAAGGCAAAAGTTTGATCGTGGATAGAAAGCCGTTGTTGGATTCGTAGTATTCTACATCTGAACAAGTATCCATATAGGTATAAACTATTTTATTTGTGTCACTGTTTTGTTCTACCTTTCTTGCTGAAGTCATTCAAGGTACCACTTAAAGTGTAAAGACTTGTTTTTTCCTCCTGTTTCAGGCTTCAGTTTGTCTCCATCTGGAGTGTAGTGTGTTGAGTTACGTTATCTAGGTGCCATGTAGTCTATGCTGACAGAAGATGGAGAGCTTATGTAAAACTTGGAATACTGTGTTTCATTCCCTGATGTAGTTAGAAGCTCTGTAAAAAATGGGAACAACACATTTACAGCTGAATTTGATATTAGCAGGTTTAGTTGTGTTAAGCCTTCACTGCTAAGTCCGTGTGCAGACTTTGGTTCTGCTGAAAATGTACAATTATTTAGATCGTCAGAATTTGCCTCTGGAGGAGCAAATTTTTTTCTCTTAGGCAAGGAGAGACGCTGACAGTTGGGTGCTCCATTCTGAAAGCACAATCACAAAGGAGGACATACTGTGCTTTTTTGACACGTGATAAATGTGAATCCTATTTTCTGAACTCAATGGGCTGATTATGACGTGGTCGGTTAGCCTAGATGTTGTTTCCATTTAACATTCACCTAAAGCAAAAGCGCAGTAAGGAAATAGAATACAACCTGTCCTTGTATTCTTTTGTGCCCTGTGGAATCTACTACCTCAAGAGGAAAAAGCTGCTTGTCACCTCATGTGACAGTGCAGATGGCATGATCTCTCGGCCAGATTTTCCCATCGAAAAAAGGTTTAATTAAATGAAAGAATAAAGCTGAGTATTTGGGACAAAAGCTCATGTTGATTATGTATGTTTTAAGTGATCACTATCCTCTTTGAAATGCTCTGGAGTGAGTCAGGCTGAGAACAATAAGTTCTGTTGTTACAGTGCAGTAGATTTGCCTTGTTAATGCTGTAATGACTGATAAGCCCCTGTTCTGTGTATTGAATAGTAATGCAAAAAGCCTGGAGAGAGAGAAACCCCCAAGCCCGAATTTCTGCAGCACATGAAGCTTTGGAGTTGAATGAGTGAGTGACAACAACATTAACATTTATTTCTTGTCATTTAAAAATCCATTTGATGATAGCTTGAAGGCAGGGGGTTTGCTACAGTAATTTTTAACCACGATTACAGGGCTGTCACAGGAAAGCCTACAATGGGAGGAAAAAGGCACAGCTGCACGTTGTGCTAGCCACCCAGAAGATTGTTAGCGCAGTGATGACAATGGGAGTCTTCCCATTGATGTCAGTGGGCTTTGGATTAGCATAGCGAAGTGTTAATTAAGTTGCCTCCTGATGAGCATATGAAATACACATTTGTGGGATGGAGAGTTCCCTTTTGGATTTCTCAATCATCCTGAACAGAGGCAAGAGAGAAGGGACTCATAAACACCTTCTGAAATATTTATTTCATAGTGTGAGAAAATATGATGTAATTTTCTGTGACTTTTCAGTCTTTGAGTCCGAAATATGTTTTCTCAGTGAGAAGTGTAGTATTCTGAGATCCCACAATAAACTCAGTGCTGTGATGCTTTACTGGCGTGGCAAGCTGTATGAATGTTGCCAAAGTGCATAAAGCAGAGAGAGTCCCTTAAGTTGCTGTCAGAGATTACTACATTCTAGAATTCCATATAGTGCCTTATGGATTGTCCTTCACGTGTTTCAGCAGAAGGACAGAAATAATTGTTTGTTCCTGGACATCAGTTTAACTGAGAGAGCCTGTAGCATAAAAGGCTTTTGCAGAAGTGAGCTATAAGCCTATCCTGTTCTAGTTGCATATCACAGAATCACAGAGTGGTTTTGAATGTCACCAAGGATGGAGGCTCCACAACCTCCCTGGACAACCTGTGCCAGTGCTCAGTTGCTCTCCCAGTAGAAAAGTGTTTCCTGATGGTCATATGGAGCCTTCCGTGTTTTAGTTTGTGCCCACTGCCTCTGGTCCAGTCACCACAAAGAAGAGCCTGGCTCTGTCTGCTTTGCGCTCTCACTTCTGGTATCTACAAACATTGATGAGATCCCCCTTGAGCCTTCTCTTCTCCAGGCTGAACAGTCCCAGCTCTTGTAGCCTTTCCTCAAATGCGAGATGCTCCAGTCCCTTAATGATCTTCATGGCCCTTCGCTGGACTCTCTCCACTATGTCCATATCCCTCTTGTACTGGGGAGCCAGAACTGGACACAACATTCAAGATGTGGCCTCACCAGTTCTGAGTAGAGTGGAAGGATCGCTTCCCTCGATCTGCTGGCAACACTCCTCCTAATGCAGCTCATGATACCATTCGCCCTCTTTGCTGGAAGGGCACATTGCTGGCTCACATTGAACTTGGTGTCCATCAGGACTCCCAAGTTCTTTTCTGCCAAGCTGATTTCCAGCTGGCTGGCCCACAGCAAGTACTGGTGCCTGGAATCTTGTTTTCACACAGACCTGTTGTTTCCTATTCCTCAGCTAATGCCTTTGTGAAATGCAACTAGAGCCAGCTGCAGCCCAATTCTATTTCTTTATGCTCATCAGCAGTGTACTTTGTATCGGAAAAAAGTCAACAAGCTGTATCCCACGTAACTTCAGCTGCTAAAAATGTGGCCATTGAGTTTAAAGTAGTTGCCTGAGCTCCCTTTATGGTCAATGAGAGAGGCACCTCCATTCAGCAATTCACTGTATTCTTAGATGCTTAAACATGTGAAACGAATGGCTTTGTGAAGATATTTCTTGATGGAGGTGGAGTGGCACAGATAGTGAAGAGATCTAAATTAGACAGCTAAAAGCTGGTTGAAGTGACTCCCACCACGCATTTCACCTTTCTGTGTATTCCTAAAGCTATTTTCCTGTTTGGGGGCCATGGTGGTGGTGGGGTTTTTTTTGTTTTGTTTTTTAATCTCTACAATTACATTTATAATCTATTCTTTGCATATGGCAAGTGTTACAGGTCTATTGATTCTTTTCATACCATTACAGTAATGGAGACTTGTTATTCTAAAACAATAGTGCATAAAACTAGTCTTTGGTTTCCAGAAGGAGTTTTAGTAATGTAGCCCATGATCAGTGAGGCAGTACTTTACTTTCTGGGGCAGTTGTCAGCAGTAGATTTACTCAAGTGGCTGAGTGATACAGTACCTACAAATGAGAGTCATGGTCTGGTTGCCAGAGTATTACTCATCAGAATAGTTCATCAGAAAGGTATATGGACAAAACTCCATTGCTTCTGTATTTGGTACATCCTTGCCAGTCTGCGTGTTTGAATAGCTTTTAATTTGTGCAACTTTCTCATGGTTTTTTCTCTGATATTTTTGTAGGTGTGCTACTGCCTATATTCTCTTGGCCGAAGAGGAAGCAACAACAATTGTAGAAGCAGAGAAGCTGTTCAAGCAAGCTCTGAAAGCTGGAGAGGGCTGTTACAGGCGCAGTCAGCAGTTACAGCACCATGGTGCCCAGTATGAAGCCCAACACAGTAAGTTTCTTTGGAGGGAATAGCCATTTCTAAAGGGAAAGAAGTTCTGGGGAGTTCTTTGGTTTTTGGTTTTCTTTTTTCCCCTCTCAAAACTAGGTACTCAGTATTTGACATTGGCTGGAATATGGTCAGTCTTTTCTGTTTCAGTGTTTTTGCTTGATTCTGTTGCTGAGCTAGCAATGCTCAGATTATAGATGCACCTTTTCTTTGTTGTGGCAGAAAATATTGTAGCATGTACTTAACAGAAAAGAAAAGGTAGCAGAGCTAAAAGAGGTCTGAAATTCAGCAAATGCTGGACAGTGTTTTAGGAAGTTGCACTGAAGTGCCTTTAGCCATGTTGAAAATGTGGGCTCATGTTGTGAAAAGGCAGTAAAAATGATGGAAACAGGAGTGAAGTGATGATTTGCCAGCTTTTTTCTGTCAGCTGTGAGGGTAAATACATACACCACATTGTTCTGTGTAAAAGTTAATGAGACCCATTAACCGGAGTGACATTTGAAAAGTTAGTTGCATACATTAAGAAAGGTCACAGAAGCATTAAAATTAACAACTGGAATAATACAGTGGTCTAATTGAAAGTTTAGATTTTTTTTCCCTAAATTTTTAATAAGCAGATTTAGCTGCTGTGATGATACTTATTAGATGCTTGTTAAACCTAAGAAAATACATAAGAGTTCACTGCTGGTAAATGAACAAAAAGCTAAATAAAGCAATCAGTCTAGGTTATTTCTAGTCTACAATGGCTACCTCAGGCAAAAATAATACCAATTAATTACATAATTGCAAGCACTAACATACTCTGGGCATCTGCACATTTCTCAGGACCTGAATTCACAGCCTCTGGCTATCTCACATAATTTGAAGATTGCTGATAAAAATTGTACATAGTGAAATTGTCTGTGATCTCTGGTTTCAAAAGTGTACACAAGTCTATACCTGAAAACCCGAGGTTTTATAAAGGTTAGGGGTAGTTTTTTAAACATTTGTTGGTTATAAAATGATGCTTAGGATGATTTGCTTATTTTTGGTGAAAATAAAGATATAGAGCAGCTGAGCCCTTGAAGCAATTTTCAGACTCTAACACGTTTATGGTTGCCTGTGAAACCTTAATTTGTGCACTCAATCCATCCTGCGTGCAGAAAGTGACAGTGATTCTATGAAAAATACACAGTAAGAGTAATTAAACACTGTCACAATGCTTATGTCCAAGGTCACCTGGTTAAGTTTGTGCAGACAAATGTAAGTATGGTATTTTTGTAACCTGCGTGTGATAGATGGCTACTATCATCATCAAATTTGACACCCTGAACCTTCAGTATTACAGCAGGGAAAGTAACCAGTTTAATCACAAAATTAAGTGCATTGCCACAGAGCAGGAGGGGCTGAAAAGTGACTGCCAGCTCTGACTGTGGCTTCCAGAGGGGTTTGAGGGGGGGCTAGATTGTTGCACTTCTCTATATCACCCAGCCTCCCCTTGATGATGTCAGTGTACGCCCACAGAAGTTAGAGAAATTCCAGCTTCAGATGGTGCCTTGGACACAGGGGCTTCAAGTAGGATTCTCTTCATTATGTGCTGGACTTCTGCCTGTGTAGAAAGGCGTGGAGCTCAGCTCCCTTTAGAGAGGGAGGACCATGGACAGATGTGTTGCAGTTCCATGGTTCTGAGATGTCTGTCATTCCACTTCTGGTCCTTGAAGTTGACTTTGGGATGAAAAGTGTGCATTTCGTCTTTTACAGGTGAAAAGCACTATGTAACTTCTTGAACAACAGCATATTGCTCTATGTTTCTGTTTATTCATGTGTTCCATCTCCTTCGTACAGTATTTTATGTTACACTGTGAATTTAAAAAATAAATAATGACTTTGAGTACCCAACTTAACCTCTTTCAAAAGGTGCTATTTTATAGAAAGCACCTTGGGGTGCTTTCGTGAACACGTTCTTTATAAGGTGGCTCATGTTAGTCACCCAAATCATTAGTCACCTCAGAAAATTTTGGCCTGAAAGGTTATCTTGATTTCATAGTAAGTAAATGCCTTTTGACTGTTATTTCAGAAAAGACTTATTGTTTATTAAAGACTAAATTGTTTATTAAATATATAGGAATGAATACAGAGATAAGAAATTACATAATATAAAATAGAGCCAAAGAAATTCCTTCCCTCCCTTATTTCTTTTTCTTCTAAAGGCAGACCTTTGAACTTGCTGCTTAATCTATCTGAAAATTATAATCACAGGTTTAAAACAATTTGTAGGTACTTGGGATGTTTTCGGTGTACATCTTGTTCTTATTATGAAAGACTTGAAAATGTTAGACTAAGATCTTTACAGACTGCATACTACATACAAAGATCATTTTTAGCAGGTGCCATATTTTCGAGTTATGGTGATTTTATAGGTGATTAGCTGTCCACTCATTTCCTATTGGTCAAGAAGCATGTTAAGAGTTCGTATTGAAATTATAGGGAAGAGAATGAGAATTGAAACAAGAAGTAATCCCCCAAGAGAATAATTATTGGAGCGTTTAGTTTCTGTTATCTTCGCTGTTAGGGCATCTTCTAGCATATAGGACTGTCATATCTGAGACATGTTAATTTGCTGTCCATAATCAGTGCAGTGAGGTGATAATTGGGTGACAGGTAAAGACTGTAAACAGGAAGTTGAGGGTGTACTTTTTTTCTTCTCATCAAAGAAAAAGACAGAGGATGAGGATTTGTTTTGATACATCTATTAACAAGCACGTAAATCATAACGTAAAAAAGGCAGGATATAGTGTGCACTTTCATGGATGCCCTTGTTTTAACCATTTATGTGAATTGGTAAGTAATTTAATGCTGTGTGTGTGACCAGTTTTGTGTCAATATTAACTTCATAGGGATTTTACATCCCTCACTTGGTTGCTTGATAGTCTGTGTTAGCATTCTCTGTACCTTCAAATCTGGTTATATTTCATAGGTGTAAGGCCAACCCATGGGTCCTTATTTATAACACTCTATATCTGGAGTAATGCCACTGCTTTCGGTGATGTTATGCCACATTGAAGTTATCAGTATATTTTTTTAATTAAAATGATTGTGAAAGCATTGATAATAGCAAATAACAAAAAATGGCAAGAAAACTGTGTTTTCTTTTGTGTTGGAATATTAAACGAACCTTTGTTGTATCTTTTTTATCTTAATGCTGTTTCTTTTTCCTCTTACACAGGAAGGGACACCAATGTGTTAGTTTATATTAAGAGGAGGCTGGCAATGTGTGCAAGAAAGCTGGGAAGGACCAGGGAAGCAGTGAAAATGATGAGAGATGTGAGTTTGGATTTGTGTCGCATCTGATACTTGGATAATAGTAGCATAGAAATGATACGCATTTGCTTATAAGTTAGCATCCGTTCCTGCTGCGTGCAGCACTCCTGATAGTTGTTTTGTGTGTGTAATGTACATAAAGATTAAGTTAAGAGATAATGTATTTATAAGGTTGCAAAAGCAACACTATGAAGTCATAAAATAGCAGATGGATGGTTGCCCATACAGACTGAATCTCCCATCCTGGTACATGTGCAATAGAGTGCAGTCTATTTGATGATGAAGTTACTAACATTTTTTCTGAAGCATGTAATGAATGCCACTAATTTAACAAACAGGTCTTAAGTATTCTGTTTCCTCCTTGCAAAGCTGCAGTTTTGCTTTGTGCATTGTTTATGTCACACTCTTCAGACCTGAGGACAGTGTTATTCATTCATGCAAAACCTATTACTGAGAAGTCAAAACCAAGCAATTAATCTATAATGAACTGATTTCCCTCTGAGATGGGGGATGACTGTTTCTCTGTTTTGTACGCAGGGGAACTGCCAATGGTAGTCATAAGTAGGTGACAAAGGTACAAAGTTGAAACACCAAACAGTAGCTATTTTGGGGGTAGCAGAAGGGGCGGTTATCCACATAAGGCATTGCATATGTTTCAAGTATGTAAAATGCCCAAGTTTAGAGATACCTGTGAATGCCCAGCATTTCCTCAAGCGAGGTCCTCTGGGTGCAGATTAAAACCACAATTCTTTGATGAGGTGACCTGTCTCACCCAAGGGTGCAAGTCTGTGACAAAAGGAGGAATAGAGCCCCAGAGCTCTGGGCGGATAACTGTAAAACTGCTTACCAGCTTCCTGTGTTCTCCTTTATTACACTTTGTTTTCTGGTTCCCACAGAAGTGAGGTAGAGATTAATCCGGCAAGATACAGAGTCCTGGAAGTTAAGCTGAAGGACCTAAATTTGAAATGGACAAAATAGAATCCCACACCAGAATGAAGCACCTGTGAAGTGTGCTTTGGGCAGCTCAGATGAATGGTCCCAAAACCTGCCTAGTGAAAAGGGAAATTTTCGCTGCAAGTCAGTGGGAATTTTAATGTAAAAAGGCAAGTGACTTTTTCTGGTGCTTAGGCACCTGCATCAACGGCAGTAGGGCAAGTGTGTCTGCCAGCTTGGAATCCAGCAGCTTCTCTGGAACTGGGGTGCTTATGAATATTTTTTGAAAACATTGAGCAGCACTCATCTTAATAATACAGGTCCTCATCCTAAATAATCTACCAGATGGCAAGTGGTGAGTAACTTTGTTTCCTGTCTCTAGCTGGGGCTTTTCAGGCACACAACTCTCATTCCTCAGAATCAGTAGGCTCCCAAACAAAGGTGTTGAAAAACAACTTGACAAAAACCCAGACATTGTACAGCTAGGAGTGTGAGAAAGAGGGACAGGGAAGAAAGACCTGCTTTTGCAGTCCTGTGGTCAGCTGGGAGAATGTTGATTTCAAAAATGCTGTTTTCAGTCCAGGCAGCTCCACTGATTCGTCATGAATTTTGTTACACAGGCACCATGGGACAAATACTGAAATGTTTGGGGGCAAACATTGGAATTGCAAGTTCTGGCATGAATATACAAGAAAGATAAAGTTTTGGATTTCACATTCAAATGTCACACATCATAATTATGGCAACTTCTGGAGCTTACTATGGGCTGCTGAATGTGTTTTGTGATTTGTAGATAGGGCTACATGGAACAAATACTCTGTGAAGCCTTTTTCTGCTGATGTCAATATGTATGGTTAGTTGTATATGCAGAGCACTGGATCCAAGGACTCAGCTGGTCCATCTAGCCCTAAGTTTCTTACACAAGGTGAGACCCAGAATGCTTTGTTTATAATTAATGGCTTATTTTGTCACTAGAAAGAAAACTGTGTGTTGTTGAAGTTAACTACAGTGTGGATCTCGAAAGGCAACAGTGGTAGGGAGACCCAAAGTTGTCATTAGACAATTGAAGGAAGGAAAACACTCTCCTCAATGAGAATGTTTTGCTAAAATGAAAGGACTGGATGCAAGACAAAAGAGGTATAAAGATAGAATTTCAAACTTCTAGAGCTTCAACTCAGATCAATGCATTCTGTATTTTTCCACATACAGACACTGAGCCAAATCCTCAGAACTGAATCTAGATGCCTCTAGAGCTCTTCACTGTGAGCAAAGCAGAGCTGAGAATTAGCAGATCCCTAGATGAAATATGAAAGCAGCAGTACCTCTAGGTCACAACGCCAGTACACTGGGAGCAAGAATAGGGTCAAATCAGCTTTGGAGATGCTTTTCTTAGCTGACTCGGAGCTACTTTTTTCTGGTGAATGCATATCCTCCATTTCTTCATAGAAGACATAAATAATATACTTATGAAGAAGTTTGAAGAACGTGAATGTGTCATGGAAGCTTTCTATGTGATTGATGAGGGAGGAGATTAATTTATTCACCATAAAGAGAATATGAAAAATATGTTGGCTGGGTACTGCTGAATCTAGCATCAGGGGACAGAGGGCGGAGGTCCTGTTTGTGTTTGAAAGATTGAAAACAGATTTCTCAAGACATTGAACATGATGGAAATGAAGTGTTAGGAGGTTCATGACATCATCCGAGAAATACGATTGGGATGTAATGAGTCTTTGCCACTTTGAAATACTAAAATATTTGAGAGTGTTTAATTCATTGCATATATGAGGCCATCTTGAGGACATTAATGATGGATTAGGTTGTCTTGAATTTTATGTAAGAAAAGACCAAGATCCTGCTTAAAACACCTTAATGGAAAGAAATGGGCTGTTGGTGACTTAAAAAAGATTTTTATTTTGTGGTTGTATACACTACTGATAGGAAATTCATGCTCTTTAATATTATATTGAAGATGTTTTTTTAAAACCAGGGTTTTGTTTTAGCCTGTTTAAAAATTGTTTAAAGACAGGAGTTTTTTAATTTAAAAAAAAAGGATAGGAATTTCTGTTGCTTCTGTGATTGATTTTGAGATAGTATTTTGTTGCTGCCTTTGCTGCTTGGGTGTCATTCATTTAGTTGACTTGAATTTATAAGAATTACAAACCTGTAATTTTCATGGAAGCATGAAATTGAATCATACGTAAGTGTTGCTTTTGCTTGTATTTCTGATGATAATTATTTACTATATTTTGCTATAGAAACCGGCAGCTGTCACTATTTGTATATATTGAGTTAACTTGTGATTTTATTTTGATTAGTGTATTGTTGGACTAACTCCAGTCTAGTCAACAAAGTTATTCCAGTTTTATTCCTGTTTATACAGAGGATGATAATGGTCTGTGAAGGAACTAGATCACTTTTACTGTCCCTCAGGAGAAAGCCTGCCATGCTGGTTGTTTCATTTGTTGTGCTGAGTATGTTAGGAGGATTTAAACTAGTTTACTCTAAATGATGTTGGAAAATTTGGTATGTGCAGAGATGAAAGGCCTTAATGGTCTTATCTGCTGAGAAATTACTCTTCAGATCACAATAAAGGACGTAGAAGTCTTAATTCCGTGTACCTAGCTAGCTCTGAGAATATTTCAGTTGGATGTGTTCATGTGTTCATCTCAGTGCCTGGTTCTGGTCTCTAAATGTGTGTTTTGTGTCACAGGAGACACAAAGAAGTTATCAGCACCTAATCAGCTTGTGTTGTTAGAGTGCTGCGTGTGTATCGGTGGGCTGCGTGGTAAGATGTTTAAACACACTGGCTGCCTTGAGCATTTAAAATGGTTTAAGAGGTTATGTTACTTGAAGGCTTCAAAAGGGTACTCACCCATACTAAATCAATTTGAATTATATTGGTAGGTTGGGTTTTTGTCTTTATATGACTGACCAGTGTTATTAGTGATTTTTCCTGGTACGATGGTTCTGCAAATCTAGCATACTTTCTTGGGAATCTCTTTTGCTGGGCTTTGAATTAGGTTTTCTGTTCAATATTCTTTTGAATTCTGTGTTCTTGTGTGCAATGCTGATTTGCTCTCAGTGCGAATATGTAGCCAGGACAGCGTTCTGCACCATGAATTATCAAGCTGTGTTGAAGAAAGAGAGTACTAATGGCAAATAAAGATGTTATGATCTCTAGCAACTTAACAACACAATTTCTGCAGCTACTTGCATCAGCAGCCACTGTCTGTCTCCCCCAAATACTTCTGTGCTTGAGGCAAGGATTAATGAGTCAGATTCTTTGGCTTGTATTATACAGGTCAGGCTAAGCAGGCTGCTCTGCCTTGAGTGGGATTATAGATTTGTTAACATCTGTAGCAGTTATTTAAAGTACCATTTATTAAAATTTGAAGGAAAAGTACTGCTTAGGTAAATGAGACCAAGAGTTATCTCATAAATTTTAGAAAAGTGCTACTCTTTTGAGTGGTGACATTTGCCAATCTCCACCAGAGAATAGTATCTTCAGTAGTTCTTATTCTGACACATAAGCACTGTAATTGTAGCAAGGGATAAATGTTGATTTTAACATTTCCATATGTCTGTATATTCAAATGTGGTTTGTTTTGTCACAGATTTACATGTTATGGGTAAGTGGAAGAGGCAACTTGGAACATCCCTCATTTGCATGGGCTCTTAAACAAAACAGAGACTCCTGTGATCCCCCTGATGGTGTTTATCCCTTCCCATTACCTGCACATGGCTTTGACCCCTCTCTTTTTGTCATGACTGTGATCCTGCACAAAACCCTCAAAAACCAGAAATTTGGCAGCCACTACCTAAACCTGATGATGTTTCTCATATAAAGTATGGGTTTCCAGCATCGTGATTCCATTAGGATAGAGAATATGTTCTTACAATATAGTCACATAGTCTTGGTAGGAGCCCTGGTAACTTAGTCTGCCCTCTTGCATCACCCATGTTCAGGGGCTTTGTATTCTCCTTTAATTGTACTCTTCCATCTCTCTGGAATCTCCTAGCCTTTTTTTTTTTTTTTGAGCTACTAGATCATTTCCTCCCTTTAATTTCATTTTAAAATCTACTTCTGAAAATATGGCAAAGTTTCTGCAAAGAGTATTTTGGGATGATGCAAGTAAAGGAATGTTTTTGAAGAGGGATAAGAGTAATGACTTTATTGTCATGCTTTATAAAGTTACTAATCTTTGTTGTAAGAAACATAATCGTAGTTTATCACTGTTACTACTTTTATGTGATCTGATTATTTAGTAGTACATGTGCATCTGGAACAACTTGTGCTCTTCTGGTTTCATGCCACATCTGCCTTTAAAATTCTCCTTATTCCTGAAATACATGCATTTTTGTAACACAGTCCAAATAACAGTATTTTCATAATCATATCGCTTAAAACACTCAAGCTATAGTCTGAAGGCTTTAATCCTCTGATTAAGAGAAAACATAAAGGCTGCATGTTCTAGCATATTTCCTATAGAGCTTGCATATTCAGTAAGATATTTTTCACTTTATTGACTCATTGTTAATATGACTTCTCTTCAGTGTAGCACTATCTGTGAGTATTATGGCGCACTAGGACTAAACCCACATTTGCGAAATTGAAAATTGAATGTCAGCAAATTTTATACCTGTGCCATTCCACAGTAAGTGTAAACTGGATCTTGGTCTCTTTTCTGACACTCTGAAGTTCAACCATTAGATGACATGTCAAATTCCCTGAATTCCACGTATGAATGAAAATATGTGGACCCTACTGCTAATCCTTTCCGAAAGAACAGGATCTGGCAGATTTGGCTTCTTAGCTTCTGTCCTCTCTGAGCTGTGAAAGAGTAACTGTGGAGCTGCTTCCAGACAAAACAGTGATTGTTTGCCAGAAGGAATGCAGCACACAGAATCTCACTTTCACTGCAATTAAGCAGGACTTTAATTCAAGTAGGCCCAGTGTATTTCAGATCATTTTCTAACTCCAAGAGCTATGAGAGTGTCTGTTTACATCACATGAATCCCACTCACAATGACATTGCACTGCAATTAGTTTCATTTTTAGGACTGGGAGTTAGCTTAATTTTTAAGCATCTGACATTGTTAAAAGAGCTTTCTTGTGTGGTAGCTTTAGTCTGCTGACAATGTTCCTTCCCTTCTGTCCTTGCCAGGTGAGCTGGTGCGGAGAAAAACTTAAGCATTAGTGTATCTTATTAGACATCAGAAAGTCAGTGTGGAATGGCATGTTGCAAATGCCACAAGCCCAGTGTAAGCTTCAGCCTGGGCACAGACATCTGAAAACTCAGCTATAAACAAGGAGGCCCATGGAAATGGAGGTTTCTGTTTTTGTGCTCAGAAGTGGCTTGAAATTTTGCCTTGTCTACCTTGTACAGTTAGCAGTTCTTACAGATTACAAGTCATATACCAGGAAGAAGCTTATGCAAAGTGCCTTTAAAAATAACCGTGCTGTCCATACCATGTACTTGATTCTTCAGTGGTGGTGGACAGTTGCACCTAGAAGATGGCAGCCTCAGTCGTTCCTCTTCTAGAAGGCAGGTTTTACCATTTCAGATACCCACTGCAGGAACAAATACACTAGGAATTAAGGCTGTAACAGTTTCACTATTTGCACTGAATTTCTCTTGTTTGCTTGTTATTGTTTCTTTATTTTAAGCTGAATTAATTTTTCATATTTATGAATGCATTCAGTTAAATACATTGATGTAAAAATGTTTTTGTTTATTTGTTGAGAAGATATAAGCAGCAGTGAATGGTTGCATGCACTGCCCATAAAATATGTGACCATGCATACGGCCGTAATACAAATGGAGAATAAATGTGCCAACACCAGGTTCTATATAAGATCATTCATTTATCCACCTCTATATTCCCTTGAGTCCGATGGTCTAGTCGCAGGCATAAACTGTAGCTTAAAGCTGTTTTCTACACCATTAAAGTATCATTGCTAATTGATGCATGATGTTAATGTCGTCACAGGGAGAGCAATGGATGCAACAGTTAAAACTGCATTCCTTGAAAATGTTTCAACAATTAGATCTAAATGAGAAAAATGCTGATGACTGAAATATTCTCAGGGAAAGGAGTCCTCTTCGTTAAACTGTTCTTGGGGAGATAAAACTTGTTCCTCATCCAATAAATAAGATGGGAATTTCCTTGTACCATAGAGCATTTTTTGTGATCATCACATTTTTATATTCCTCAAAAGTCATTGAACCTGTACCTTGCAATTTGGATTGGGGTGAGTCTGGAAATAACATCCCTCCCAGGACTAGTGATAAGATATCCAACTGTGTCAGACTTATTTCCGGAATTTTTCTGCGAACTTATACTCCCAAAATGTTATTTATCTAAAAAATTAAGAAATTATTAATTATCTGCAAAAGCTACCATTTCTGTATATTTGCAGTATACCTAATGAATCTTTCAATGAAAAGCTATTTGTCTTTCTACACGTGTCTGTTTTCCCCCAAATGTGCAGAGCAATTAAAACAGAATATGGGCTAACCCAGCCCCGGGCCTGAATTTCATCACTAGAAAGTATTTTGACCAATACAAGTTCAAAGTAAAATCCTTTGACATTTTACTTCTAGATTTTGTATAATACGTTCAATAGCTGTTTGAACATCTTTATGTTGTAAGGGAATACATTCATAGCTGTATGGGGTCTGTTTTTATACACTGTGAAAATAAGCTTTGCTCAGTGGAGCACAGCTCTTCCGTACCAGCTGAGAAACCAACTAACTGGAATTTTACAATGAAACTTCTAGTCCTAACTAATGTTTGTGTAAAAGCTGTAGCAACTTTGGTGAGAAATCTCAGGTGCTGAAATTGATGACTGTCTCTTGAGATCTTAAGTTGTGAAGAAAGGTGATAGCCGAGCCTTGGTCTTTTCGTTAAGTGCAGTGTTTGCCACTGAAATGAAAGCATTTGTCAAGTTACAGTAAAGACGTAAAGAGAATTAAAATTGATAAGGCAATTTGGCAAATATTAGTCTGTAACTTCACAGAAAATAAATCTTTGGGTGCAAAGGGAGTTCTGTGCCTCTTAAACTGGAGTCCAGATTAGAGCTTGATGCTGTAAGGGTCTGAGGAGCTTGAGGGTGCATTCTTCGTGTCACGTTCAGGGATAACGTGCCCATCTTTACATCTCTGTGTGGAATATGAACCAACCTCCTTCTCCATCTGCTAGGGAGGGGAGGGGAGCAGGCTCATGGTCTGCCCTCCGTTGCCCCTCGGCACGACGCAGTATTTGGCCTGCCCTGACCATCCAGCAGGCCTGTGTTGAAACCTTTGTGGATTTTTTTTTCTTCCTTGGTGTTTGCTTTCACTATGAGGTCTAAAAGGTGACCTGTCATAATATTCTTCCATCTAAGTGGCTTTACTTTCTGGGAAGTTTCTCAAAACCCAAATTTTTACTGTGTCTGAAAATTATTTGCAGTGAAAACTATATACTCTGCATCCTCAGATGACAGAGAAGTGAGTTCGTGTCCTCTCTTCTGTTTCTTTTTTTTTTTTTTTAGCAAACCTGCTGTTGTTTTTGCACAGTCAATGTTTGAATAGCTGAGTGGCTACTTAGAGATGTTTTATTTTTGTAGCTACAATATCAACTCAGTTCGTTGTAACTGGGTCGGACTTCTTAATGTTCGACCTTTCCCAGATGAAACCTTTATTAACACTTGTCAGTGTGGAGGCCTGGCAGTCGAGACAGTGACCTTTATTCTGCTGCTGTCTTAGGCAGGGTTTATCACTCTGACGGAACCTAATTAAAATAGAAAAAAAAAATCAGTGAGTGATGTCAGAGAGAAACAGAGTAGGAGCTTTTACTGGCCACAGTACATCTATAACTAGCTACAGCTCTTCCCTTTTCTTCACTGATGGAGGGAATGTTATTCTGCCAGCCATTTTTCATTCTCAATGAGCAGGGATAATCTTTCTTAATCCCTTGGAGGGGTTTCTTTGCAATATGTTCATTCTGAACTTTAAATCACTATTTACATAGGGCCAGATTCTGTCATGCTTTTTCCTGCCAAATAGTAGCTTTCTCTCTTAAAAATGCAATAGAAAGGACAAGAATGAAGAGAAGTAGGCTCTATGCTGGATCCTTTACTGATGAATCCGACTATGTGAATTTTTACCTGCAGTTACTTTTCTTCATGAGCAATGACTTAAACTTTTGATGTTATTGTCAAATCCTTCCACTTACCTAGATGAACAGGAAGGCCTGTGGTTCATTTTTTGGAAAACTGGAGAAGGAGAAAGGCCTGCAAACTATCCAGTTTTGTTTGTGTTTTTTTTCACAGGTTCAACTCCTGCCATCGAAATTAGGAACTTTATGGCCATCCCCATGCCACTAAGCATCAAAAAATCAGTGAGCTTTTTCAAGTGCTGTCTCAGTGATCATGATTCTCACCAGAAATTTATATAATCAGTTAAACAAACACTGCTGTCCTTGACTTTCGTATTGTAATAATCCTCAAACTGCAGCAAAGTCAGTACTATCCAGATAGCCAAATTTAGGCAGAGTTATCCTTAAGATCAGAATAATTCTTATATTAGCTTATGCCAGACCAATAACACAAGGAAAAAAATTATCTGCACTTTGCATCTCTGTTTATTTGTTAAGATCTCCACCTTAACAGAGTGAAGAAGCTCTAGTGCATTACCTATTTGTCATTTACTAAATTCTTGGTGAATCTCCACCCCTCTTGTTTCAGTCCTGTTTTATTTTTGTTTATGTTATCTCTTTGTGAAATTAGGATTTACTGGTTCTTACCAGTTTCTGTATTTGTATGTTCAAAGGTAGGTTTATTGAATGACAGTTTTCAGGTCCAGCTTGCTATTTTCAGATTGAGCAAAGCTGACCTTGAATCATTTTCTTTACTTGGCTTCTTATAGTATTTCTGTTCTCATAAATCATCTCAGAGAAACTGTAAATGATAGTGTTCCCCTGCAAGTTCCTGAAGAACAGCAGTAATATCAGCTCTCCTAGTTCTGTACTGTGTGGGACCTTTTTTGTGCTGAATGTATATCATGTAGGCAATTAACATATAATGACCATAAAGAAGACACAAGGAAGCAAGGATCTTTTAACACTTCAGTTCTTTAGAGAATCACCCTGACAATAAAAAATATTATTTAATCAATTCTGAGTAAAAAACATGGATGCTTGTACTAACTGTGGCTTCAAAAAGGAGATGTAATAGAATAGCAGCTTCAGTCATTTGAGTCTATGCAGACGCTGAAACTGAGGATGTCTAAGAACAGATCCTTGCTATGTCTCAAAGGGTTAGTTCACAAAGTAAAGGCACTGACATGTAAAAGGATTAGATTATTTTAACTACACATTTCATTCACTTTGTCATACAAGATGGATTCTTTAGTTATAGTGTTAGATTTGTATAAACTTTACCTCTCCTATGGCTGCTGTCTTTTTTTAAATATTGGCCACAATTGCAGTTGTGTTCTAATGTATCCACAATTACAAATCCTAATATCACATACTTGCTAATATAGTTGCATATATGTAAGCTTCTCTCATCTGATTTAATTCTGATTTTTTCAATGTATTTTCTGTTTTTTCTACTAATATACCAGAGAGGTGCTGACTGACTTACTACTGATATACAGGAGCTACATTGTTGAAGAATCTTTTCCAGCACAATCTTCCCTTTGAAGAAGCCTGTTAATTGAAGGAGAGTTATGTATTCAGGCAGCTGTGTTCATAGATTTGACTAATTACATCCTGTGCAAAGCATGTCTTATCACGAAACCTGACCCAGTGTCCGTTAAGAGCTCAGATAGTGGTGAACTCTGGGAAGGAGCTAAGAACAAGGGAAACTGAGGAGTTTTAACTTGGTGTTGGCTATTTCAGTGCATTTTGAACAGGAAACCCTTTTCCATGTTAATAGTCTAACCCTGTCATATGTTACTGATTTCAGTTGATGAAAGAGTTTCCTCTACTCAGCATGTTCAACATTCATGAAAACCTGCTAGAGGCTTTATTGGAACTGCAAGCATATGCAGATGTCCAGGCAGTCTTAGCAAAGTATGATGGTAAGTTCATATATATTTATGTTTTATCTATGTGATACACACAGAAGCAATGTTACACACAGAAGCAATGTTACTAAGTCAAACTCTTAAAATTTAGGAAACTTTGTAATTAAGGTGACTGGCACAAGCTTCACAGGTCCCCTAACACAGTCCTTAAACCAAAGATTAAACATTGTGCGTGTTTTCTGCTAACCTATGCTTAATCAATTGTACAGGGTAATGAAAGTCACTTACTAGCAACTCTTCTGTGCTTTCTTTGCTTTCTGTTGATGTTTAAGGAATGACCGTTTAGGTTCTGCAGACTTCTTATTGCTTGCTATTCAGACTTTGTCTGAAGAAGAGATTATCAATTCCCTTGTGGACTTTCCATGAATGTCAATTTAGTAGCATACGAGTGCTTTACAAACATTTGTTGATTTAATTTCACAGCAGTCTAGTGAGTAGCAGACTTCGTGTCTTATGGGGAAAACTTGAAAAGCTCAGAAGACTAGGTGAACTTTTTGCATTGATTTTAGTATTCTTTAGTAAACATAGATTTATGCAGCGTTACGTCACTTTTTATGTTCAAATCACAGCTCCTGCTGCCTTCAGCTCTAGCCCTTTGAACTTGAATTCAAGACACCAGGGTCTCAAAACAGAGAAAGGACAGAGTAAGAAGCACCAACTAACATACTTTTTTAGGTTGAGTTAAATGGTTTTCCTTGTATTGTGTAGAAACTTTGTGACAGAAACAGGAATACAATCTGGTTATCTTGAGCAGCGTTCGTCAACCTTCACAGTGCCACTCTTCATCCTCTTCCTGCAATTTCTGGCTTACTCACTATCCACATTCAAAGTTCTGCAACAAGTGCATTGAGAATCCTACAGCTATCTGTTTCCTGTTGTGTTACTACACAGTCCTCATTTATGTTCGGAAAAGTCTCATTCTGTGCACTGGAGTATGGCAAGGGAGTTTATGAAAGGAATATTATGTAATCATATAACTAAAAATGAGATCATAACACACATGAATAGCTGAAATAAGTGAAACAGGCAGCCTTAATTTCTTAATTTTTTTTCTAGGTTGATCTTGTAGCCTTTAAAATGTACTTAATTACTAGGTCTTACAGCCTTTGTGTTGTTCTTTGAAGAAAGATTTTAAGCCTTGTAACTTCCAAAGTTTTTGAAAAGGCAGATGGACATCATTTGAGGTACTGTTTTATACATGGCTAACAATATGGGCTCTGGAGCTTATCGCAACAGTGCTTTGGCCACTCTTCCTCTTTGGTTCTTTGAAGGAATTAGCGTCTTTTCCAGCCTGCCCATATTTCGTCTTCTGTCTCATTTGTCTACAGAATTGTCTTCTACTTCTCTTCTGCATGGTCAGTTTCAGCTTTGTATGGCTCCCAGTTCGTACCAGAGAGGCTCCTTGTTCAGCCAGTACTGCTCATTCCCAGGTCTGTTCTTCTGCCTCTCCTAACTACCTGTTCCAGTCTTCTCTTCAGGCCGGTCATGGTCATGATACATCTCCTCACCCACTTTCTGGCTCATGTCTTACCAGACATCTTTTCCATCTGGCTTTTTCTCTGTGACTTCTGCCTCCTCTTCATTTGTCATTCTTTGCTGCATTGCCTGGGTGCCCAAAAGCAGAACAGTAAGAGCCCACACAGAGGCTTCTCACTGTCAGCCCCAGTACTTGGCCCCATATCATCACATGGAACAGCGGCAAGGGGATGATGCATAAGTTTATTGGAGTACTGAGATGTGTGTACTCGATGAGCAAAGGATCTTTGGAGCATATAACTGAAGAAATTGCAGAAGCTTCTACGGACTATGTGCTAACTGCTTTCTTCTAACATCTTAAAACTTGGGAAATTAACATAAATTTTAATGAGGCTAGCAATAGACCATTGGCTTGATACTGACATGATCATACTGCCAAATTTCAGACCCCTGCAGTAGACTGTAGCAGAGTTGAGTTTATCTAACAAAAGAGAAATAAGCAGCTGATTACAGGCAACATTAGTGATAATCACTGCTACTGGTGCAGCCTGGAATGTTTTCAACTCCTTCTGCAGTCAAATAATTCTAAGCAAAGATCAAAATGTCACCCAGGCCCTTGAGTACTGCCATCCCGTAGCAGTAATGACTGGGAGAGATATTGGTTGTGCTTACTCTGGTTGAAGAAATCTAAGTGTGTCAACATTGGAGTCTTTCTTGTAGCTTCTTGTATTTCAGTAATTCCTGTGCCAGAGGTGTAGATCCCTATGGACTTTATTTTGGCGTGTTAAGAAGCAAGTAAGTAGAAATGCCCATTTTTATGCCCCAGGCACCACAGGACATTGGCACCTTCTAGTCTTTAATGTAGTTATGAGATGATAACCCTGGGAGGCAGCAGAACTGTGACAGGACAGGGAATTAGGCCATGCCCTCCCAAATCTCAAACTACCGTGCCAGCTCTACTTTTGCATACTGAAGCACTGATCCCTAATTTTAAACAATACCATGGCAGCAGTTTGTGTCATGGAAGTTGATAAAACTTGAAAGTGATTTTGTTTTCCCAAAACTCTGATAGAGTCAAAACTGAAGTCGTAAATATAAGAAATGAGGCTTTTCAAAATAAAACTCGTCTTATGTTGTCTGTTTGAGCCCATGCGGTTTCAACTTCTGCTTCGCCATATATGCACAAAGGTGTGTGTATACACTAGTTATGCACAAGGACTCAGCAAACACAGGCTTTACCAGTATAACTCTTACAGTTCATGAGTCTCAGAAGGCCTGTCTCAGGGAGTCTCAGCTCATTTTAGAACTCATCAGCTTCATGTGTTGTAAGATTTATTGGAATATAAAACAATGAACTCATTTATACTTTCCTATATGCACTTTCTGTTGGTCCCTCTCCACTGCCTTTTTTTGACTAAGACCAAACCTGATTTATTGTATCTTGATAACATCTGAACAAATTATTTCCTTGAGCAGTTTGCCCCCACCCTGGACTAAAAGTTGGGTCACATTATGTGAAAACTCAGCCTCTGCAAGCAGACACACTGCTTAACCAAAAGCCATGTGTTAAATTCTGTTTATATTATGTACCTGGCAACAGAGCTGATGTCCATAGTCATTATTCTTGGGAAAAGGGCCTCATTAGTGGGACGGCATGCACTGTTGCTGCACTCCATCGTTACGGTTTCAGAGTTCAGCATCTGTCAATAGAGTGCAGATGACCTAAATACTGTTGAATTCTGAAAGGATTTTTGGCTCTGATTTAACACATATCCGTGTTATTTACAGCAGAAATAGTTATGACTGTTAAAGAGACTGTTCTTGATGGAATAAGCTGCTGGTATTCATAGTAGATAAAGTTTCTCTGCTCCTTTTTCCTTGTTTTTGAAGGGATTGTTTTCCAGTGGAGCAGGTCTGCTTGTTGTGATGCTTAGAGCAAATTATTTATTAACTTCCCTTGGCAGCCAGTTGCTTTGACTGTTATTATCCAGTAACCTGGGCACTGTGTGAAAACTCAGACCTTTCTGGCAATTGAAAGTCAGATTTTAAAAGAATGGATGCCTATGTATTTAGTCATAGTGATGCAGTGGTTCCTCCCTAAACCTGTCCTTGTTTTCCTGTTTTTTAAATTACAGTGTTTTCCAGTGAGACTATAAGCCTTCTGGCTTGCAGGAGGAATACCTTATACAGATTCCCTTTTCACTTACTCCCTTGCAAAGAAGGAAAAAGATCATGTCACCATGTATACAGAGTCCCAAATTCAGAGTTCACTTGAACTAATAATTTAGACTGAAGGATACACAGAAAGAGAGTTTTAAATAGAAAAGGTCTCATTCTACTCTACGCTATGACACTTTTTTAAATTGGTAGTGGCTTACTTCAAAGAATCCTACTTTAAATTAGTGTCAAATCAAAATGCAGGCCTTTGAAGAAACACTTTAGAAAGAGTCTTTTTTATCTTGGAATACTTCCAATGTAGTGAAATCTAGACAGTTAACATAGAGAAATTAGTTGTCTAAAATGTAGCCTATTCAGGGCCACTGTACTTTCTCCAGTCCCCCTCTGTTTCTTCTTGTCCTTACAGACTTATGAAATGGGTAAATTCTGCTTACATTGAGCTTGAAGGCATTTCTTTTGTAGGGAGTTGCAGATTGATGAACCAATTGTGTGGAGTCTTCAGTTTTATTAGCCAAGGTCTCCAGAGTTTTGTGTGTATGTATGTATTTGAGATCACAGCTCTACTCCATCAGTTTCATTACTTGCCATGATTATGTCTGCTATTTGGAGAAGATGTTCTGTCTGGTGGAGCTAGCTGGGTAGATGTTCTAACAGCAAGAAAGGTTTTCTTCTGAGTTAAAGATGTAGCAAGGGGCATTATGGAAGCAACCATTACCTCATCCCCACTATTTTATAATCCTTTTGTTTCTTTGAAGGAGAGGCCTTAAGAGAAAGATCCTTTTAGTTAAGGTCATGTCAAAGCCTAGTACATCTTCTCTGAGAGATACAAATGAGGTAAGGCCTTCAGTTTGTGTAACAGCAGTATCAAGAGAATATATTTTTTCCCCATTGCATCTTTTTCAGCTTCTCCTTTTAGGAACTAGTTTCTTTCCTCTGTGTTACAATCACTTGTCATTTCAGCTAGGTCTATGCATCAGTTCTGTGTATGTTCATACCATCTGGTCTCTTTTTTGCCATATGATTCTGTGGGGTCTTTTTGTTTCTCCTGCTTGTGCAAAAACACAGAAAGTCTAAACTAGCTGTACTAACCTTGTTCTTTCTAATCTCCTATAGGAGTAATGATTCCTTTCTCTCTCTATGCATTTAAGATTGAACTTGGTCAAATGAAATAGGCTGACACCTGCCCGGTTACTGAAATGTTCATCTCAGCAAGAGTTGCATATGGAGTGTTTACAACCAGCAGTGACCCTCAGAATATTTCCATAACTGAACAGTTCAAGTTTTAATTGCGGTCATGGCAAACACTTTTAGTTTGTGCTGAAATGTTTTTCCCATCCTATCAGGGGACCAAAATCCAGGCCTTAATATACGCAGTGACTATGTGTTTGTGTTTGATTGGGGTGTTTCCCACCTCTGAGAAAGAATGTCGAAAGTACAGAGAATAGGAACTGCTTTGTTTTGCAAGCACAAAGTAAGCATTAGGTCATTGTGTTCATAGTTTTACTCTGCCAGCATGTTTTCTGCCACACTTTGTGAAAAAATGCAATGACTGTTCCCATGGGAGATAATACTACAGGATATAATATCTTTTTGACAAAGTGTTCTTCCCCCGATGTTCAGTTCATACTTTCCTTTATTGAATTCCATCCCCTTACTCTTGCTTTTAGCCATTTGTATCAGCTTAAATCACTTTCTTCCTTAATGTTTGTGTCTTTATAAATGACTGCATCTCTGTTCTGTCATCACTGATCCAGCCTGCACATATTTATTTGCTAGAGCACTTTCAATCTTCCCCGTAAGCAATTTTTCCTACCACCTGTGCAAGAGCTGACGCTCTAACCTGCAGGTGCAGAGGACTGGGGGAGTTCTGTGCTGACAGGGCAAGTGTTGGCCCATCACTTAAACACTAGAGTCTGCAGACAGCCTGAAGGAGGCTAATTCAGAGCTGGGGTTCACCCCCAAGCCACAGCACAATACATGTCCTGTATTCCACAATTTTCTGTTTTACTTCTTTGCCTAAGTTTCCCTTCTTCCAGTTTGTTGATATAGTTTCAATCACTTATTTGGAAATCTGTGAGTGATTCCAGCTTAATGTAGTCTCTCTCCACTGCCATATGAAGAAGAACTAGCAGTTTGGCTGGAATGATCTTACTGTGCAAATTAAGCCCTCAGATCTACAGCTTATTTCAGCAAATATTTAAGTCCTGTTAGAGTTGATAAGATTATTTAGCTGTCTGAAATTAAGCCCATCTGTATTGTTGATATGGGAATAACATATGCTTTGGGGTCAAAATGGAGAATCATTTTTGATTAGTGACTTAGATTTTATATTTATTACTGGTTACTGCAATTGCAGCATACCTGTCTCTTCAGGTTTAGGGCCTTCTGGTGACTTGTATAGGGGTTGTTGCACCAGTACATATCCAGATTTATCATTTCTTGGTTTAGTTGCTATTTTATAAAAACAACAGATCCCCTGACCTATTTAGATGATACATAGCATGTTTTCAATATCTTGAATCAGAGAAATAGTGATATTATCGTTACAAGTCTTCATCTATAGCACCGTTACATTAGTTCACTCTCCCAAGCAACCGCTTATGAAGCAAATGACCAGTAAGAACTCACTTTCCCAACCCTCCCCGTAGTTGGCTGGGGCTAATCAAAAGAAAATGTTCATAAATTAAGTCTAGATATTTTGTATTCTGTTTAAAGATACGAACAATAAAGAAGAAGGAGAGCCTTCTTTAGTTCTTATTAGGCAAAAATGTCCTGATGGTTTTGACAACAGAGTAGCAGCCACATCCCACATTGTGGGAGCTCCGCAAGTAATCACAGGAGGGTGGGAAACAGTATATGTGAAGATATTTTGCCAGATGGCTCACAGAGCTGGACACAGTCATTTATGAAAAACTGTTATTTAGTTCCTGACAGGCAACATATCTCCTAGGGCTAGTTTAGACTTGATTCTCTTGCTAAACTCAAGTTGTAACCAGGCATAATTGTTTTATGTTTTCCTCTAAACAAGAGGGTCCAGTTTGGGACATGAAGCCTAAATTACCTGAGCATTGTAGTGATCTGACCAGGATATAGAAGAACCAAATACTTACAGTCTAACATGGAGCAAACAAAAAGCAGAATGCTTTTGGAGGGAAGCATGGACCAACTGAGGGTTGTCTCCACAGCAACATAAACGTGAACATTTATATGTATTTATTCCATTGCCAGGGGACTGTAGGTATTATCTTCAAATAATTGCTACTTGCTCATTAGGAGCATAATGCTGGAAGAGGCCTCCTGGGTGAGTCAGGTCCCACTACATGATATAAACACTTCCATGAGCTGAGCAAGCTCCATCCTGGAATTAGCTTTTTTTGTTTGCCCCACTATTCTATCTGGAAATCTGCCTCAAAAATTCACTTCTCAGAAGCCTTCTTTTAATCTCCAGCCTAAATTTAATTCTGAAGTGTTTATTCTTGTGCTAGAGTTATCCTTTACTTCAGCAGCCCTTCTCCTTTCATGATGTTCCTGTGGGTAAGCGTAGGGAACAGTTGTATCTTCCCTAAAAGCCCTCATGTAGTCAGGAGGGCTTTAAATTAGAGTTACTGGTGCAGGGGATCCTAAATCCATCCCCCTTCGAGGTCAGTGACAGTAATGGATGACCTGGTCCTGGAGTAGGATCACAGGCTAGGAAGAGCACACCTGAAGTGGAGGACAAGGGAACCCCAACTGGTAATCCAGTCACAATGGGGGACCAACTTAAATGCCTGTACATTAACACACAGAGCATGGGGAACAAACAAGAAGAGTAACAGAGGTGTGCATGCATACAGGGCTGTGATGTCATTGGCATCACTGAGATGTGGTGGGATGGCTCTCATGACTGGAGCGTAGGAATAGATGGGTGTAAATTCTTTAGGAAAGACAGGCAGGGGAGAAGGGGAGGGGGTGTTGGCCTCTATGTCAGAGACCAGCTGGAATCCATGGAGCTCCACCTGGGGATGGGTGAGGAGCTGTCAGAGAGCTTATGGCTCAGGGTTAAAGGGAAGGCAGGAGAAGGAGATGTTGTAGTGGAGGTCTGCTACAGACCACCTGACCACGAAGACCGAGTGGATGAGGCCATCTATAAACAGAAACAGCTTTGCATTCACAAGCTATAGTCCTCATGGTGGACTTCAACCACCCCGATATCCGTTGGCAGGACAAACACAGCAGGGCACCAGCAATCTAAGAGGTTCCTGGAATGCATTGATGACAACTTCCTCTTCCAAGTGGTACAAGATCAAATGAGAAAAGGTGCTATGCTGGACCTTGTGCTTACCAACAAGGAGGGGCTAGTGAGTAATGTGAAGCTCAAGGGCAGCCTTGGCTGCAGTGACCATGAAGTTGTTGAGTTCAAGACCCTTAGGGGGTCAAAGAGGGTGCACAGCTGCTTACTACTCTGGACTTCAAGAGAGCAGACTTCAACCTCTTCAGGGACCTCCTTGGCAGAGTATCATGGGACAAAGCCTTGGAGGGAAGAGGGGCCCAAGAAAGCTGGTCAGTATTCAAGGTCCATCTCCTCCAAGCACAGGAGCAGTGCATCCCCAGAAAGAGGAAGGCAGGCAAGAATACCAGGAGGCCTCCATGCATGAACAAGGAGCTCCTGGACTTACTCAGGAAAAAAAAATATATAGGGAGTGGAAGCAAGAACGGGTTAGCTGGGAGGCTGTCTGAGCTGCCAGGGATCAGGTTAGGAAAGCTAAAGCCCAGATGGAATTAAATCTAGCCAGGGACATAAAAGGGAACAAGAAGAATTTCTACAAGTACAACGGTGATCAAAGGAAGACTAGGGAAGATGTGGGCCCTCTCCAGAAGGAAACTGGAGACCTGGCCACAAGGGATTCGGAGAAGGCTGAGGTGCTCAATGATTTCTTTGCCTTGGCCTTCACTGGAAGGCGCTCTGGCCACACCACCCAAGTTGCAGGAAGTGAAGGTAAGAACTGGGAGGAGGAAGATCCTCCCACTGTGAGTGAAGACCAGGTTTGAGATGGTCTTATGTGAAGGTGCACAAGTCCATGGGACCTGATGAGATCCATCCACAGGTCCTGAGGGAACTGACCCATGAAGTTGCCAAGCCATTAACCGTCATATTTGAAGGGTCATGGAAGTCTAGTGAAGTTCCCACTGACTGGAAAAGAGCATAACGCCCATTTTCAAGAAGGTTAAAAAAGAAGACCCATGGAACTACAGGCCAGTCAGTCTCACCTCTGTGCCTGGCAAGATGATGGAGCAGATCCTCCTGAAGTCTCTAGTAAGGCACATGGAAAGTGAAGGAGAGGTGATTGGTAACCAGCATGGCTTCACCAAGGGCAAATCGTGCCTGACAAACCTGGTGGCCTTTCATGATGGAGTTACGGCATCAGTGGATAAAGGAAGAGCAACTGACATCATCTACTTGGACTTCTGCAAAGCATTTGATGCTGTCCTGCACGACGTCCTGGTAGCCTAATTGGAAAAATATGGATTTAATGGATGGACCACCCACTGGATAAGGAATTGGCTGGATGGTCGCACTCAGAGAGTTGTGGTCAATGGCTCAGTGTCTGAATGGAGACCGGTGATGAGTGGCGTTCCTCAGGGCACTGGGACCGGTGCTATTTAACATCTTTGTCGGTGACATGGACAGTGGGATCAAGTGCATCCTCAGCAAGTTTGCGGACAACACCAAGCTGTGTGGTGGAGTTGACGTGCTAGAGGAAGGGATGCCATCCAGAGGGACCTGGACAAGCTTGAGAGGTGGGCCAATGCCAACCTCATGAAGTTCAACAAAGCCAAATGCAAGGTTCTTCACATGGGTAGAGGCAATTCCAAGCACAAATACAGGCTGGGTGGAGAATGGATTGAGTGGAGCCCTGAGGAGGAAGATTTGGGCGTGTCAGTAGATGAAAAACTGAACATGAGCTGACCATGTGCACTTGCAGCCCAGAAGGCCAACCAGATCCTGGGCTGCAGAAGCATTAGCAGCAGGTCGAGGGAGGTGATTCTGGCCCTCTACTCGGCTCTTGTGAGGCCCCACCTGTAGTACTGTGTCCAGCTCTGGGTCCCCCAACGCAAGAAAAACATTGAGCTGTGGGTCCAGAGGAGGGCCACGAAGGTGATCAGAGGGCTGGAACACCTCCCATATGAGGACAGGCTGAGAGAGTTGGGGTTCTTCAGCCTGGAGAAGAGAAGGCTCCGAGGGAACCTTATAGCGGCCTTCCATTACCTGAAGAGGGCTTAGAGGAGAGATGGGAGAGACTTTTTACAAGGGCATGTAGCGACAGGACAAGGGATAATGGATTTAAATTGGAAGAGGGCGGATTTAGACTAGATACTAGAAAGAAATTTTTCACTGTGAGGGTGGTGAGACACTGGAACAGGTTGCCCAGAGAAGCTGTGGATGCCCCATCCCTGGAGATGTTCAAGGCCAGGCTGGATGAGGCTTTGAGCAACCTGGTCTAGTGGGAGGTGTCCCTGCCCATGGCAGGGGGGTTGGAACTCTATGATCTTTAAGGTCCTTTCAAACCCAAACCATTCTATGGTTCTATGATCTTCTGTCAGACTTCATTTCATTTGTATTGTTACAGAAACAATCTAGTCTTTTAGTTTACTTTTGTTTTTCTTGACCATGGATGGTCAGATTTGAACACAACATTCCATGAGAAATCCCGTTTCTTCTGCAGGAACAATTTGGGTGGTGTACCTGAGCCTTGCCTCACCTCACCTCATTTGCCTTCCTTAAAGATGCCAGCAGTTCATCCTCCAATCTGTATGCACAGATGTTTCCAGCTCAGGAGTACTTCCTATTAGAAGATACTGTTTTGTGATAGTGTTTTGTTTTGTTGTATTTAACTCTGTATCAGGCTCAGTTCCTGCAGTATATCTTAATCTCTTAGCCATGCAATTTCCACTGAACATTCTCCATTCGAGTATTGATGCAGAAACTAGCCTTTATAAGTGTGGTTGGAGGTCTTTTGTGTGTTGAGTGGTCTCATTGTTTAACCTCATGGATTGTGTATTAATGGCTGAATTACCATTTTCTTGCTGTCATTCTGGCTTTTGCTGGCATACCTTTGACAGACTTGAGCATACCTTTGACAGACTTGAGCCAGCAGCTTTCATAGATGTAACAACTGTTTTTCCTCTGCTACATCACTTACATACTCCAGACCTCTTGATTCCCTCTAGTTTCAGCTCCTTCAAACAGGTGAAACTTTGTTATTCAAAGAAGTCAGAGCAAACATTCTCTTCTTCGTCTTTTTTTTTATATGTGGAGTTTGCCTTTTGCCTGGGAAAATGTATTTCCAGGGACTTCTAGGTAGAGCTTCTGTTCTGTGTCATTCTTGCAAAATTTTGTAGAGGTCAGATCCTGAACCAACGTTACGAGATTTGAACTAATGCAGGGGAATATATTTCCCGTGAGGTAATGGTGGCTTGATGGCCCGTAGAAACACTTACAGGTAAGGGGAAAATAAGGTATTCTATTGATCAATTGAAAACCTTATAAATGACAGCACATCGTTGGGTTTTTTTTCTTTTCCATTCTTCTAGCTTTCACTCCATTTGTGATTTGATTAATAAGGTTACTGAAAGACAGACTAGTATGTTCTGAAAAAGGTCATTTCTGTTTACTGGAAATAACTTTTTAACTCTTAATGTTAAGGAAAACCTAGTATAAGCAGGGTTATTGAAAGTGCTTATAAGTATTTTCTCCTGTCCAATGTTGAAGATGGGCTCATGTATGTCTCTATAGCTAGCTTCTGTTAATGCAGTAATTAACATATCTGTCACCCAGACTGCTTTGCATACTGTTGATTTTAATTACTTTAGTCACTACAATTGCATACTCCAGTGAATTATGGTTGGAATATACTATAGGGGAGCCCCCAACAAGATCTTTGCATCTCATACTTGAAGTGCTAGGGCATAAAAACACAATAGAGGGGATTTAACAGGTAGCGTTTTCAAAGTGCCTCAGTCATTCTGGCAACGTTTTTGGTCTATATGGAATGACATGCTGCTTGGTTGCTTGGTTGTTAATAAGTGAAGGATGGTGACTGCTGAGATATGACTTGCTTGTCCTCTTTAACTCCTTTTTGGAGCCTGTCTTGCAAGGCACTGGGGTTCAGTAAATCACAAGTGTCTGTCATGTTTGAACCTCAACAAGCAATTCAGCACCACACCTCCACTCACTGACTCCCACCCAGTGGCATGGGGGAAAGAATCAGAAGAGTAAAAGTGAGAAAACTTGTGGGTTGAGATAAAGACAGTTTAATAAATAAATCAAAAGCCACATGCACAAGCAAAGCAAAACAAGGAATTCATTCACTGCTTCCCATCAGTGGGCAGGTGTTCAGCCATCTCCAGCAAAGCAGGGCTCCATCACGCGTAACGGTTACTTGGGAAGATGAAACGCCATCACTCCAAACATCCCCCCTTCCTTCTTCTTCCCCCCCAGCTTTATCTGATGAACATGATGCCATGTGGCATGGAATATCCCTTTCGTCAGCTGGGTCAGCTGTCCCAGCCGTGTCCCCTCCCAACTTCTTGCTCACCCCCAGCCCACTCACTGGTTGGGAAGGCATGAGGAGCAGAAAAGGCCTTGGCTCTGTGTACGCACTGCTCAGCAGTAATTAAAACATCCCTGTATTGTCAGCACTGTTTCCAGCACAAATGCAAAGCATAGCCCCATAGTAGCTACTATGAAAAAAATTAACTCTGTCCAGCCAAAACCAGCACAGTCTCTTAGCCCTAAAATTAGCAAGCTCTATGGTAATTTTGTCTTTCTAATCAAGTTTAATGACAAACTGAGGGCTAGATAGTTTCTTAGCACAATAGTCAGATGAGCTGCTGTTCAGCTATACAGGGGGCCTACTCCAGTGTCTGGTGTTTACAACACTGTGTATTTACTGTTTATTAGAGGAAGCTGTAATATTATCTCAGGGCCTAATGCTTCCTATCACTTACTGTTTTATTGGGGTTTTTTTTCCATGCTGTGTAGGCAGTGTACAGAAGTGTTTGCAGAATCCAGCCTTTAGTGAGGGTTGTTTTGGTATTGGTTTTCTTGGTTGGGGTTTTGTTTTTGGTTTTGTTTTTGGTTTTGTTTCATTTAGCTGTAATCTTTAACTTTTTAGTGATGGAATATCTCAGTCACTATATCATGTGTCTGCTGGGTAGATTACTAGTGTGGTAGTCAATTATTCTCTGTAGCAGTAGAAACACAGCTATAACTCAAGTCTGTTAAACAGCAGTTCTTTCAACATTTTGGAAGATTTGTACCAATCTGCTGGTAGAAAGCACGTTGGACTAGTGGGTTAAGTCAGGTTTATGGTTCCTTTGTGTCTCTGGAAGAGCATAATATGGCCAGAGACTATCTGGTGAATATTTTGGTCCAAGATTTCTTTAAGAGACAAAACACGTTATTTTACTGTTGATCTTTAACTGCAATAAATCTAATGGTGGTTTGCTTGCAAGTCAAATCCATTATTACTTAAATAGCTGTCTTGTGTAGCTGCCACATGTTAATATTAGACAACTGGTTCTGAGTGAAAACAGGAGGAGTGAATAAGATAGCCCTCAGCTATTCCTTAGATGTTTTGTGAACTACGGAAAATTCATGTATTCCAGGTTACCTATACATTTATGTATGAAGTAATGAGTTCTTTCATCATGTTTCTGCCGTGTCATTGTTTGAATTAGTTCTCTAAAGAACCCAGTCACTGCTTAAATAGCAGTTACAGTGGTCATTAACACAGATTTTAAAGCCTGTATATTAGGTGGAAATGTAAAAATCCATGTGACATGGGAGTATAAGTCCCAAGACCAGAAAGTATTCTGAATTCAGTTAATTATTCTGTGCTTGCCATGCATAATCTGAAGTATCAATTGAACACTTTTCTTTCTGCAGACTTTTAGATTTTCAGATGTTTACTTTTTTCTTTCTTTTCAACAGATATAAGCTTACCAAAATCAGCAACAATATGTTACACAGCTGCATTGCTCAAAGCCAGAGCTGTCTCTGACAAGTAAGTGCGTAAGAACCACGGTCCAGCAAAATTCCTGATTTAACTTGAAATTTCTCTTAGCTGAGCCCACACCCTAACAATCTTCTGGGTTAGCAGGAGAATACAGTCCTGCAGTAAATTCATAAAATGACTTTATATATAAGAAGTATTTGCAGTGATCAAACATTACACTTCATATATTACAGAAGAAGAAAAAAAGAGAAATAGCATAAATTCAATTCTTGCTTCAATTTTATGTATACTGTCTGGTGAGCTTTGGCTTCCTAGATAGTATAATGAAGATGCAACTAAAAGGTGTTGTGTGGCTGAACATCTTCAACTTTGTATAAACCTGACAACAAAAAGGTAATAAATAAATGTGGATGCACTGGTAGCAATGTCATTTTGCAAGTGCTGTCAGAAAGTTGCTCATCTACTTAAATAGCGGCAGGTGGATTTAGCATTACTATGTCAGGGATTCTGAGGTAGATGATATTCATATTTTTAGAGACACAGGTACCTGCTCACTACTGTTATCGTTTTCTCTTGGGTCTCAACCTTCCAGGCTGCTGAGCAGATGTACTTGATGCCTATGGACTTGAGAGCACTGGCCCGCTCTGAAAGGGTGCTCAGCTCCTTGTGAGATGGAGCTCAAAAACCCCAATTCTGCTCTCAGGTGCCTTCACACAAATCCCAGGCAGAGTTGTGTCTGTGCACCTGAGGGCTGAATGCCTCCCTAAAGTTGGAAAGCAAGTAGAGTGGAAAGCCGTTTTCTTGACTGACATCCTGACAGTTTTTGCTTTTAAAGTGTATGTACACATCAAGATCTAAGTAATTTTCTTTCATTCTTTTTATCCTGTAGATCGCCAGTACCTACTGCAACATCTTTCCTCCCTACACAGCGACTCCAGCTTGGGAGGGCAGGGCTAAGGTTGTCACAGCTTTCCCTGTGGTGTCTGCCTGCCAAGTACAGCTCTGGAGTTAGCCGTGGGGTGTGAGGTGAGAAAGAGATTGCATGGTCTGGTTTTTCATTCACTGGGGCAGATGATTTGCCCACAGTTTGGGCATGCTACCCTCAATGGTGCTGCAGCCAGTAGACCACCCGCTACTGCTGCTGCATCGTGCTTCCATCCCAACCTGACCCAGGGGCATTGGGTTGGGAATTTCCCTAAAATGTCCCCAAACCTGTTTTTAATAGAAACCCTCCAAAAATAAATTGGCATTGTTGGTTTTTTGGGTTTTTTTTGGTTTTGCTTTTCTTTTTTTCTGCAGTGTCAGCCTTGAACATGCCCCTTAGCAAGGCGCCTAGAGCCAATTTAGATCAGTGACAGAGAAAGGACTGTTTGAACTGACTTTCTGCTATGATGAGATGCAAACATGCTTTCCACTTCTGCTGGGATTTTCAATGGCCTTGTTGTAATAGATCATTCAGAGTTTCCTCTTGCTATAGAAGTTTGGAGAGCATAGGAAATAGACTCAGTTTGGTTACATGGGCCCTTGTTCTAGTTTACCTCTCTGGGTTTTTCTTACTAGCACTACTGACCTAATGTGTTTGTTTCTTTGCTTTTGTAGATTTTCTCCAGAGGCTGCCTCAAGGCGAGGGCTGAGTACTGCAGAGATGAATGCAGTAGAAGCTATTCACAGAGCAGTAGAATTTAATCCACATGTGCCAAAAGTGAGTATGGAGAAAGCATTGTTATAGCATTAACATTGCTGAGGACCTAACTCCAGATTTCTGTGTTAGATTAACAAGTGATGTTGTGGAAAGGGGAGCAAACAATGGGAAGGGAAAGAAGCTGATAGTATGCACAGTTTTCTTCATTTGGTATTTCACATTCAGTGTCTACTCTGGACCATGCAGCTTGAAATTTTAGCTGAAGTGAGTCCTCTGCGTGAGCAGCAATTACACGGTGGATTGCAGTAGTAGACACCACCAAATGCTACGTTTCAGGACAGAACCATGCATAAAGACAAAGTATTATTTACAAAATAGCCATTAAAGATTTTCTAGTTCAAAATAGCACGTTCTATTTGTTTTGATGGTTACCTGTAAGAATATGTTTTTGGCATGCTATACAAAGGAACCTGTGTTTGGAGTTCATGGAGTGCTTCATATAAGTTGCATAATTCCTTATGCAGCACACTGTCATTAGGTTCTGAGAATGCAAAGCTCAGAGATGAAGAATTGCTGAGAACTACAAAGTAAGAAAAGGGATTTATGTGTTAATTCCCTAATCCCCTCTCTAGATATGTATCTCAGCAGTAAGAATCTTGCCCAGGGGCTGCTAAAGACTGATGTGTTTTATTATTTCATCGCCTGATACTCAGTAATGGCAGTATGTAAGTTCATTGTGAAGGCAAACTAGAGGCAGATTCTTTTTGGCCCTTGGAGATCTGTCTCTGAACCTCACTCAACAAATCTCCTTTGGACCAGTATTGCCCTTTGAAAGTAATCAGCCTCCGCTGGAGAGCAGAAGGCTGGTGTGTATTAGTGTAGGGAGTCTGTTCATTAGGTACAGCTGAACACCCAAGTCTGGGCAAAATAAACCCAAAACCTCTCCCGTATATACACATGGATTGCAGAAGGTTCATTCCCATGCATTGCAGGTATTAAGTGTTTTTTCTGTGAGCTATATCTTTTATCCCAACCACTAAATAGCATGGTTTAGCTATCTGAAAGTTGGGCTGTTTGTTTAATAAAATCATCCAGACTTCCTCTACAGGCAGTGGAAAGAAGGAACTATCTTAGACATCTCTAGACAGACTTTCCCTCCGAGGTGCCTGTTTCTGCATTGACTATGAAAGGAGCGACTATTTTCCAGTAAAGGCCTGATTTTTAGAGAACAAGATTTAGGTGAGATGAGCCCCTTTGTATTATTAGCTGATCTGTTTTTGTGCCAAGCTGTAAAATGAAAATATGAAATGAAGTTTGGTTCCAGGAATGCTTCTGTGGAACTCTGTTTACTTTCTTCCATCCCAATGGTTCTTGCATTAACACGGCCATTGATATTTCTCTGCCTGACTGCCTGTTTAACTCTCTATTCCAGTCTTGTACTGGGTGAACCTTTCAGAATGTTTTACTGAAGCTCGGTTAGAATGTTCTGTCATTGCTGTCTGAAAAATCAGATATTTTGTCAAGCAAAGATATCAGTTTAGCCTGTCGTGACCTCTCCTTGGGAGCCTGTTCCATTTTCCTCATTTACTGTCATGCTGTTAATAATTCTTTCCATCAGAATATTTTTTAACAGTTTGCATACTCGCGATTCCATATTAACACATACTGCTTCCCTCCTTTTTAAATGAACAGCGTTGCATTTACTTCTCTCGTTACTGGATTATTTGAGTCTGAGTGAGGATCTTTTTGTTTAAGTCAGTTACGCTGGCCTGGCCATTTCTGGGGCTTGTTCATTCGCTATTAGGGGACAGAGCTCATTGGCTGCAATGGCCTCCATTGCTGTACATGCTCCTGATGTCCATCCTGATATTGTCTCTGTGCTCTGCACTGTCATGAAACTGAGGCTAAGCCTTCATTTACTACCTTTTTGCTTGCTCTTTTCCTGTTTATACTTCAGGCCTTGCTCTTCTTTGGTTTGACTTCCTTTGCCAAATCTACCTTACTGTAAGTTGTGGCAGTTGCTCCATAACCTCTCCACTTCCAGGCCTCCCAGATGCTGCTTTTCATGTAGATCAGTACTTTCATTCATGGCTTGTGACCCCCTTCTCACTAGCCAGCTTCTGTTTAGGTGGCTGTTGAATACAAGGCTGAATCTTCCTTCTGACAAGTAGCCCCATATGTGAAATGGAGATTGTGTGCTATTTTTGGTACTTTCGATTTCAATAAATTCCAGTCCTCTTCCTCAGTTGAGCTCCTGAGCTTTTCAGTCAGTTCACGTTGCTAATTGATGGCCTCAGTTTTTCAAAGTCTGTAATTTTGAAATTGAAAACCTTTGTGAAACGTATAAATTACTGGGATAACAAGATAGTAATGGGAGCAGACTCTAGGCTTTTTTAGTTCATATTTTAACATTAAAACAGTATAGCCTAGTAACAGATTAATATCCAGCACTGCTGATTTCACACTCATTCTTTCTGCTACTAGCTAAAGGATAAGGTGGCAAAAATATTTTTTTGGTTATAATTTTATTCATGGTATGGATATTAAACCTCATTTTCCACTCAGTTATGATTGAAGTCATAACCAATTTGTTCTTAATGAAATGGAGATAAGTTTTAGCAAGCAGCATCACAAGAAATCTAACAGTGCCACAAAACTAGTATGTCTTCAGAGCTTCTTTAGGATTTAAACACTAATGAGTCTCTCTTGTTCACACTGAGCAAGAAATAAATTACAAAGGTGACAAATTATTAAAAGCATTTGCAAAGTTCCCAGCAGAAGCCTTGAAAGCAGGGAACTGCACTATTAAAGAGAAAAAAAAAATATTAGTATGTTTCTGGTTTGTCTCAAAAGGAGATTTTACCATTTTCAGTGAAAATCATTAAAATTTAGAATTATCACATGAAATGATTATTTCTGGATATGAATTTTCAAGACATTTAACTGGAAATTGCAGATTTTTGTAAAGAGAGTCTGAGACAGAGGGAATAAAGGGAACACACTCTGAACACTCTGAGACGTGCTGCTGAGCTGGATTTAGTAAGAAGGGGAGACTGGGTCTCCCGTTGTGACCTGTTGCAGGTTTGTGTAAAAGAACCATGGGATTCTTACAATGCTGATGATTTTTCCCTAGGAGATTATGGCCAGGTTGCAGTCCAGTGTTCCATAGTAACGTTCCAGAGGTCCGAGGTTTTTATTTTCTGTCTGCACAAACAACCTAATAAGGCCGATAGTCTTTCTTCAGGCAGCCACCGCTCCAGCAAACAATCTTCTTTCTTCCATCTTCAAGTATGTTTCAATGACAATTTAATTCCCAGAGATCAGTCTATTAAGTCGCAGACATAGGTGATAAATTTTCATTGGTTTTGGAATACACTGAAGTCAAGATGTGACATGTGGAGGTACCAGAATTTGGTTTAAGTGAACAAAGACAATCCAGAGCTCAGTGCAGCCTGGCAGATCTCTCCAGGAAGCTGGGCAGCTGACCTGGCTGTGTTGTTTCTGGAAGCTGAGCTGTGCAGAGTAAGGCCAGCTCAGGTGTGTCAACTGTGATCTCCTTCTTGACTGAGTGAAAATGGAACCACTCTCAAACCGATCAGGACTTCTCATTCTGAAGACATATTACCTATAAAAGATTTCTGTGCTTGAAAGTGACTTAATTTTTTAAGTAGTACCACAAAAATATCTGATAAAAGATATTATATCTATCTACACTTTGCCTTGTTTATATTACTGGAACAACTCAGCTTCAGTGAATTGCAGCTTTATACTGTGGCAGAGATTGCCTGTGTAAAAAGAAAGCACTTCACCAGGCGGAGTGTTTTCAGGATTCTTTTTAGTAGAAGACAAACATAACCAATAGCAGATTGAAGTCAGAAGTACAGCAGGAAAGAGAAAAAAGCAAAGAGCTGTGAATTTCTCTATAAGCAGAATACAACAAGTTGTATCACTTGGTTGTGAAGATTCGTCTGAATTTTTTTCAACCATCTTTGTCTTAAATGAGATTCTATGGACTAGTATCCTTTTATTTTAGTGTAGCACCATGCGCTGTGGAGTTTTGGTCCCAAGGAAGTGTGCTGACACTGTCTCACAATATGCTGCTCAAACAAGAAGGTTTACGTTGCCACTGGAGCAGTTGGGGTATCACCTTAATTCTGGAAGGCTTTCTATGCAAAAGAGAGTCGTACATCCTATGTCATGGAGAGTACATAATTTGTGGAGCGGGTGAGAAAAAGAGAATATGTGTACACATACACACGCAACTCTTCATCAGTATTATTTATATTTTGTGTTTGGAGCTTCCCCACTTATATGTAATGCAACTGTCCCAAGCTAATGCTGATGAAGTACCACAGCTGTTTCTGGGACATTCCCCAGTTGTGCAACACCCTTTCTGAACTAATTTGCGAGGCTCCCCCCCTGCATTCAAACTCCTCCTGTAAAGCCTCCCCTCTTTTCTGTAATCGATAAGACATGAGCTATTCAGTCAAGTCAGAGGGAAGAGAAAACAGATGATGGTTCATATATCTAATTGTTAAAAATAAGTCAAAAGTGTACTCTGCACACAGTTTTATGAGTTTGCTATGTAAGCCAGGAGCTGAGTTGATTTAAAGAGAGTACCTGCTGAAGATTGCTGCATTTGAATCAGGGACAACTTAAATAGTGATATTACTTTAAGAAATGCAAATTTTGTATGTAAACAGTTTCTTAAAAGGGTTTAACAAACCACTAACTTAAACACTTAGTGATTTATCTGTTCTCCATTTTATCCCTTCTCATTTCTTTCTTACTTAATTTTTTTTAATAACTGTGTCTGTATGCTTGTGTGGTTTCTAGTAAGTTATAGTTGCTAATAGAAACAAACAGTGCAAACAAATTCATATACCAGATGGGAAACGAATCTGTTCTGCACGCCCCATGATATTACAGAGAAAATATTCAAGACGTGTTGAAGAGAGTTTTTAACTGTTCGGTGAAACAGTGATTTGGTTTTGTATCTCCAGCAAAAAGGCCAAACTTCTTAATTACCATCAATCCAATGAGAACTTGTATGGTGACCTACAAGTGGCTTCTCTGGGCTTGTAGAAACCAGTATTTTGAAACTGTTTTAAGCTTGTGCTGTTCATCCCACTGGGAGGAGGAGAGTTCCTGTTCAGACAATGTTAAGTTCTCATATTCTGGCCTGGAGGGATGCTGTCACAGGTGCAGGAGTGACTATTGCCTATTTGCAGCCTGGGCTGTAATTTCAGAGGGAAAGTGCATAACTGAGGAAACAAAGGAAACCTCCCTCAAATAGGTTGATTTATTTTCTAAAAGGGCACTGAAGTAGCTCATTGATGTGGAATGTTAAAAGCACTCCCAGCAGAGGAGAATTAGTAGCAAGAGTGTTGTCAATATTATGAAATAAATAATGTATGTTCAATCAATTCAAGTAAGAGAAATATAAACTCCACCATGTTTTACTTCATGTGTACGAGGTCCAATGTCATCCTCCAAATGGTCATTAAAAGGCATATTCCCGTATGGGTACAGAATGGCTGTAGCTAAGCACTATTTATTACAATGTCACGTAAGTAGCCATGGAAGCCCTCTGTGGAAGCATGTGAAAAATATCGTTACCCTTGTAACTCCTGAAGTACAAGGTTTTGACAGGAAAAAGTTTGGGATGAGAGAAGAGAGAGACTAGATAAACAAAAAAGACAACAAAAAAAATCCAAGTCAAAACAGTGCAGTGGAGAAGGGCTGATTGAGCTATCTGTTAATGACAGAAGTCATTGCACAATTTCAGTGTTCACTCATGACTTGATTAAGGCTAGGTCATTTTGGCTGAAATTTTCTAGACTGTCTTCTCTGAGCTGATTCCTTTTTTAAAGGAACGCGATAGCCCCAGATGGTGGTGACATGCTCTTGTTCTAGTTAAACTTTATTCATCATTGAAAACCAAATGCACTTGGAGATGGTGCTGGACTTGCCATCTCCACTTCCTCCATGCTGTCTAGCTTTTTGCGAAGTTTCCTATTTAGCCTGTTACTTGACTCTCCCTCTGAAGTGGAACCATGCTTGGGTTCAGAGCCCTGTCAGGATGACAGAGGGCTCCCGTCTTCCCTGTGTATTCAAAGTGTTGGAAAGGTAGTGAAGTTTTATTACTTAAATTGTTAAGATTGTGGTTGAATCTGAGAGGATGCTGGTGTATCAGGAGCTGCAGTTAGAGTCTGTCAAGAGGTGTAGGTTGTTTTCTGTAAAGCCAGATGGAGTTCATGCTGATATGAATTTTAGTCCTGTAGCAGCAAGGGCTATGCTCTGGACTGAGGCCTTTGGAAATGTTGAGATATAAATAGTTACATTCCCACCCTGAAGTCTGTGGTGGCTGAAGAGAAGACTGTACCTGTCTAATGTAGTATCTTTAAGTGCTATAGCAGCCTCTTGGAAACTACAGTCAGATGTCTTTGACTTTTTTTTTCCAAGAGCTGGGGGTACTTGTTTCACGCAGAAGTCCATCAGGGCTGTGATTCACGCATTATATGGGCAGCATGAGGACTACAGCTAATTGGATAGTTTTTGAAGAAATTTTTTTTCATTTAATTTCATTTTACGGGAATTTGTCTGCTTGTCCAATCCAAAATGTTTCAGGGGGATCATGTTCATTTCATGGACAATCTGCTAGAAACCCAGCAGATGGCTGGGATTCAGTTCTGCCTGTCAAGTATCTGGGTGCCAGTACTTTATGTTCCTGAAAGTGCCTGATAAGAACTGTACAGAATGTTCCAGATGAAGTCTCTCTGGGTCTGTGTACAATTAGCATTCCTGCTGGAAATGCCTCCAGAATAAATTCATTGACAGCTTGTGTGCCCAAAAAGTGTGGCTGACCTTTGTGCATAAAACAGTGAGACCTGAGCCATCCATCAACTTTAATTTTGGGTCTTCTTGAATATCACCAAACCAGATTATAGACTATTTGTTTGGGAAAGTAGCTGTGGTAGAGTAACAAGGGAGGTTCTGAAACTGAGAAAAATGCAGAGTGAAAAGTCAGCGCAACTGAGTGAGGACTAAGAATGATTTGCAAGTATCAAGATATATCCTTCCATCTGGTATTTCCACTTGATTTGTTTTAATCGCTGATAACAAGCAATACTTAAGAACCAAATTAACATATTTTCATCCCAGCACTCCTAGAAATAGGACATTTCATCCTGGTTTTTCTTTTCCTACAAATAGGGACATGGCTTTTGGGACTGTTTTTTTTTTCCTTTGGTTGACATATTTAAATACTGAGAACTTACTTTCTCATTTACTTTTGGAGGAAAAAAAGGAAATAAGAGTTATGATCTAAGTTAGTAATACAGACAGGAACTTGCAGCTCTTAGAACCCAATTCCATTCTGCTCAACAGGTATAATGTGTGTTTTTAAAAGGGTGGCAAATTCATTAAGGCAGTCAATGTTTCCTGTGTCTCTGTAAGCCTGGCAGCTCCCTCCCTCCTGTCAGCTCTCTATTCTCTCTGCCGCTCCTAGTCCCCTGTTTTGCGTACTAAACTGCAGCATCCTCCATTAATCCACCTGTTCGCAGCTCTCTCAAATTTTTCTGAAAGGCTTTAGAGATTGTCTTAAGTATCACACATATTACTCCCACTGGTAATTCAGTTTATTCTCCTTTAATAGTATTATCTGCATCAGAAACACATGTGATTTCTCTTTCCTCTTTGAAGTATTTATCTGTTTCCCAGGGTTGACATTTCTCTGCTTTGATCATGGTCTCTTCAAATCCCTTACCTATTTGCAAGCTCCTTCCAGGCTCCTTCAGGCGAAAGGGTAACTAGCTCTAGGATGCCCTCCATGACATCGCGCTATTTGTTCTCATTTCCCTCTGGCCTTTCCTCTTCCTTTCCCCAAGGCTGATTTTCAGTTCCCATTTATTTCTTTTGCCCTCTTTTCTCGTCTTTTCTGCACCAGCTAACACACTGAGAGGGTTCTCAAGCATGCCCTGCAGTGTCATGCTCACCAAAGCCATTGTTTGACAGCAGCTGTGGAAGGTTATCACCCCCCATACCTCTGTTTCACCTCTGGTGTCAAGTTGCCATCTCTTGGGTGCCTGCACTTGGTTGTTGTCCATCCCTAGGTCCTGCAGGCCTCCTCCTTCCAGACCAAAGCAGAGACCGGTGCATAGGCACAGAGGCCATGGTGAAGTGGAGGGGTGGCCAGTGATTAACCATAACTTTCCTTTTTGAACCTTGTGTTAGGGCCCGACAGTCTGCTGCCTGACTCGCTGCCTCTTGTGTTAACTTAAATAGTCTGGTAGAATAATATTTGCTCTTGGGCATCCTGGAAGAGACCGACAGTTTCCTTACACTGTTGAAGAGCAGTCAGCACACAGCTAGCTAGGAAATGTTACACTTCTCGGAGAACTGACAAACAGGAGTTGATTTGAAAAGCCTGTGATTTCTGTCCGTCATTCCTTTCCCCAAAAGGCATGCCAACAAGGGGAGTATCTTTCCCCTCCACTAACTGGATTGTAGTAACACCAGTGATGAGATAATGTCTGCTGAACTGGTAGTGGTCCAGTTCATGGGCCAGGGAAGGAGTAACAATCACCTGCTTAACTAATATCCAGGGCCTCTGTCTTCTCCTGTGACGTGAACCCTCTGTGTGTTTCATCCACCTCTGTTGTGGGGGGTCCAGTAACAGGGACAGTTGCTTCTGGGTTTAGTTAGTGGTGCTCTTTATTTTCATATCAGATTCAATAACTATTTCAACTAGCAAGTTTAAACTTTTTTTTTCTGGAAATGAGGTGTTTGTTACATTTTGTAACTTTTTTTGCTTTGTAACTTGTTGGTAGCTACTTGGTGGCTGCCAGCCTTGCATGTTCATAGCCCTAGCAACTAGTTGATGGCAATGCAGTAAAGCAACCTGTGTGCAAACTATGAGTACTGTGTGTTTCCTTATAGAAAGACTGGATGTATCAAACTGCTTAATGTCATATTCATTTTATTATGAATGCTTTCAATTAAAAAGTTCTTGTAACTAGATTCTCTTTTCTGCTTTGCGTCCTTTTTTCCATTGCCTTTGATAAGAGAGACATCTCATATTGAAATTCTCTGTAGTCCCCCTACTACAGCTGAAGAGCAGAACATTAACCATCTGTCAGCATATCTTAGTCTTTGGGAATAATTCAATAATTATCTTCAAGTGCAGTTGGTGATGTTACACATTTGATGAAACACTTATGAGAGAAAGTACTTTAGGGAAATAGACCTTTCAGTGTGTGTTGGAGAATTCTAGTCAGCTTTTTGGTTTTTTTCATTACCTCTGAAATAATTGTGCTCTGCTTTTTCATTGCAGTATCTACTAGAAATGAAAAGCTTAATTCTGCCCCCTGAACATATTCTGAAGAGAGGGGACAGTGAAGCAATAGCATATGCTTTCTTTCATCTTCAACACTGGAAAAGAGTAGAGGGGGCATTGAATCTCTTACACTGTACGTGGGAAGGCAGTAAGTAATTCTCTTTCTTACAAAGGAGTTAATCAAATATTTTTGTTGAATGTAATGAGAAAATAATAGCTTTTTGTGAAGTATAGTACATAGGAATTTAATTGGTTAGTTAAATCCTCAGCAACATTGAAATATTTGAAATTCAAACTAAAAATACAAACCTTGTTTAATGAGAAAAAGAGTTCTGAATTCTTGGATTGTGTTCTTTGTGTAATACTGAACAAAATTTCCCATCTTCTTTGAGACATATTTTCTTACTTACGGATTAGGGGATAATAATTTACCTTCCTGATTCCAGAGTTGCAGAGATTAGTTTGTCATTATTTGAGTGAATGGTTTCAAACTGACAGAGGTTAGATTTACATTAGACATAAGGAAAAATTTTTTTACAATAAGGCTGGTGAGACATTGGAACAGGTTACCCAGGGAAATTGTGGATGCCCCATCACTGGAAGTGTTTAAGGCTTCAAGCAACCTGATCTAGTGAAAGATGTCCTTGTCCATGGCAGAGGGGTTGGACTAGATGATCTTTAAAGGTCTCTTCCAGCCTAAACCATGCTATGATTCTGTGGATGCTTTGATATTGAGAAATTATGAAAATGCCTTACAGGCAGATAAATATTCATGTGTAGTATAGAACGATATAGTATTTTATAACTTTTTTTTTAATTGACAAACTGGTGTTTGGAGTCTGGGTCCACTGGAGGATTACTGGGATGCGTGGGCGACTGTGATATGTGATATAGGAAAAGAGGCTGAGAGAGCTGATGTTGCTAAACTTGGAAAAGACTTCCAGCAGGTGAGGGAGGGATCCAGTTCTTGTCTTCCACCACCCAGTGAAGATATTATAATGGAAGACAGAGTCAAAGTCTTCTCAGAAGGGCACAGGGGAGAGTCAAGAGGCAATACACACAAACTGAAATGAGAAATTTAATCTAGACATAAGAAAAATATTTTCAGAGTCAGAGTGGTGATGCACTGACACAGGTTGCTGGTATGTTATGGGGTCTTTATCCCCAGAGATACTCAGAGGTCAGCTGGACATGGCTCTGAGCAACCAGACCTGACTTTGAAGATGACCCTGCTTTGAGTAGGAGGTTGGAGTATATGACCTCCAAAGGTCATATGGTAACCTTCTGACCTGTGTTATCGTGTCTTTGAGATGTGGGGGTTTTTTCAGTTTTCCAAGAATTAAAAAGTGCCACTTATAATCAGCCTTTGTGGGCTTTTTTAAATGCGTATTTTTCTTTATGTAATCTGGTTCCCCTTTTCTGCTCTACTTTATTCTGTTCTCTTTCAGCCTCTGTATATTATTACACCACCTTTTTTTTTCTTTCTCCATTTGCAGTTCTTGTTTAGATTTGTTAGAAAAGATAGTTTGTCACCATGATAATTTCTACAGAAATGCACTTAATACCTCCATTATAAAAGTGACTTACTGTCTCAGTCACTGAATGAAATGGCCTGAACTTGCCTAATTTGCAATGTAGGGTCCCTGAGGAAGCAATGGCTTTATTTTTAGGTGTATAGAACACATTGCTCAGTAATCCATACCATTGCCACCTGGGGTCTGCTCTGCTGCATTGTTCTCTGACCTACCTGCATGCTCCTTTCCTGTCATTTCTCCCAGTCAGGTATTTTCTCTGCCATAGCTTCCTTCCCAGTGGCTTATTGTCAGCTTTTACGTAGTGTTTCTTCTCTTCCAGGTGCTTGCAGAAGTCCTTTAGCCTGAGGCTCATTATCCCATCATTATGAAAGAGTGTTTTGCAGGGAATCCTGAACAGATCTTATTTTGATTTGTCAGGCTGGGGAGTTCCTAAGGGCCTGTTTACAAGGACCAGCTTTTGGCACAGGAGGTTGGCTGCCCTGCAGTCCTGCAATTTAGGAAGTCTAGTCATCTGTGCCTGAAGGCACTGCAGGGCATTCCCACCTAACCGCATTAACTGTTTCCTCTCCTTATTACCTCCACAGCAATCTGAATATGTAATTCATTAGCTAATATTTATATAGAAGCCTGGAAAGAGGTAAAATAGTATTGTTGCATAACCTCTGAAGAAAAATCCATAGTTCATTATGCACAGTGATTTCAGGGAGAGATGGACAGTGCACCAGTCCTCAAGAATTTTGTTCAAATTTTGCTCCTGCGTAAAGATTCCCAATGGTTTCACCAGAATTTAGTCCAATAATCATAACTTTTGATCCGTATCTTAATCTGGCTAATATTCTTTTCAGATGTAGTGAACTATTTATGTCACTCTCATGTCCTTTACTTGCAAAAGGTTTCCTTGGCTTCTCTGCGCAATTGTAAGTTTAAACCAGTGGCGTAATTAAAGAGTAATTAAATTTAATTAAACACTAGTTTTAACCAGCAGTCTACATACAGTACTTGGTCAGTTGCCCTCACTTTCTTTCTAGGTATTTATGTATTTGTCATATCTTGAAATTGTACTATTCTGTCAGTGTGCTTAAAAAACTGAAGTCTCACTTTGGTAGCTTGTATGTAGTTTAATGCCCACATACAAACACTACTGAGTTCTGACTTTGTGAGAACTGGGCAGAATAACGTGCATTAAGTCAGTCACTTGGGGGTACATTTCGAGTGCTTTTGAGGAGAATAAGGTCACTCCTAATTAAGACAGCCTCTAGCAGAGTTTATGCAGAAATGTCATTGTGGTCTTTTAAACTCCAAAATTCTCACTGCGTGTTTTTCCAGAATTACATTCAAAAATTGAGAAAAGTGGATTATAAAAATAATGATCATCATCGAACTGGAATGTTGGTTGTTTCCTTCTCTATTTTCATTCAATCAGTCAAAGTACAGTTTTATTCATAGTACAACTGAAAAAGCCCAAGTAACACCCCATGAAATGTTGCTCTGGGTTTGGTCCAGGTGCAAGTGTAACCAAATTTAAAAAAAGTCTGAAGAGCTTGTTCATCACTGTCAGTTTCTAAGCTTGTGTCATGTTTCCTATTGTTTGCACGAAGAAGAAAAACCTACTTCTCAAATGCTATGGTAGCTTTTACAACGACCACACAGTTGGATGTCAAAGCTGCCTCTGTGCTACCTAAATTGATTAATGTAAAGCAGGATTAGATAATCCTGTAAGAGTAAGGCAGAGGAGTACTTATGTAAACACAAACTGATACAGATGAACCAGAGCACTTTCTTCCATGGCTGATAACTTTACTAAATAAACGGTTCTGCTGTAAATATTCTGTATTTGGTCTCATGTCAAAGATGACTGTTTAAATTCAGCAAGATCTATTCAGATGTTTTTCACGTGTTTTGTAAAAGCAATACCTTTACCATCCCTTTTTATTTTTATTAGAATCTTAATACTGCTGTGCTTTAGGGTAAGGCAGAAGAGGCTTGGTTGTCTAAATATTAAGCCAAATTGGAAGGAAAAACTTGTGTTAGTGATTTTGAAGTAATGAGCATTGAACATCCCTCCACCTATGTTTTTGTACAGATGCTCAAGTTTGTTGCATGTGAAGATCATACAAGGCTTGGATTATTGTATTTGTACTTGGCTTTTTGGGGTGCTATGGAGAGGGGGATATTTGCACCAAAAATACAGCTAACGTTATTTCAGATGCAGTGTGCACCACTGAAAATATTGGGATATTGTGTATTTAAACCAATTCCTCAGTTGCCTTGTGAGCAAGAGATAATGGAGTGTTATCATGTGGCAGTGGGCTGTACCTAGCATCTAAAATATATAGTGGTTCTAGGACATCTGTTGAGGAAAATATTGCTTCAGTGACTGATGTTCATAGGAGTAGTGAGAATAACACGTTGATGACATTTTAACAGTGAGAATAATATATGGGATAATGGGAAAGACTGCCTTGATTGCAAAGCTGTGATTCAGTCAAGTATTCGGATATTTCCATAGATTACACTCAGATGGCCTATGACATCATCACCATCTAGATTTAGTAATCCATTTCCCTCCTTCTCTGTTATTATTTTCAATTTTAAAAATGCATAAGGTTAAGTATTATTTAATCCATGACCTGAAGATTTATATTGGAAAGCTGCCTTGATCTGCTACATTTAAAAAGAATGCATGTGAGGAACCTGGTTTTGATAGTTCAGTATTAATCTTTGATTGCCAAATCTAAGATGAAAACATGACTGTGTTGGAAAACTGGTTCTCTAGGCTTGAGTCATCAGTGTTACCTGGTTTGCTGGAGTGTGGTGGGAAGGAGTAGGGTATTTTTTTCCATGCAAAACTTCTATTATGCTTGATGCACAGAGATTGCAAGTATTGGCCTGAATACACAAGCTTGGCTGGTCATTTTTGTAGGCTATACCTGTTACATCAGATACACTTCTTTCCCCTGATATTTTAAAATTCTGTATCCTAAAAGCCTACCAGAAAATGTGTGAATTTGGCTATGGAATTTTAAGTACAGTGGGCTCTGATCATGCAGACATTTGTGTATGTACTTGCAATGTGGTCTCACTTGGTGGTCATGAACATTCTCCCAAGAATAAAAATAAACATAGTGTTTGCAGGATTAAAAACTAAGTGTAGATGTATATTTTGGCATTTCATTAAGCAATTTATATGCGGTGTGCAACCAAATATAAATGTTATGTTTTGTCTATGTTTGTTTTTAAAAATGGTAAATATAGTTAAGTATGTCCAGTGACTGCCACACTCACAGTAACTTGTGCGTGGTGTTGTTTTCTTTTTAGCTTTCAGAATGATCCCCTATCCACTGGAAAAAGGACATCTTTTCTACCCTTACCCTATTTGTACAGAAACTGCAGATAGAGAACTACTACCATGTACGTTCAACTTTTCTCTTCTTATCATTAACATCAAAGAATCGTCTACCTCTGTCTTGCAGCTCTCCGTTGATGCCTTTAAAATTAAATGCACTAGATTAGAATAATTGGGTTGACAATGAGGCTCTGGATCTCCCTTGGTGGTTTTAAGAGGCAGCTCCTAGCCATAGCTCATAATGACTAGCTGTCTTTATTGTTGACAGTGTAGGGACAGGGAGAGAGATTACTGAAGAAATATAAATCAGTTTGATCTTGCTATTCTCTCTTGCCAAGACACTGGAAAATATGTCTGATCTTTCATCTAGGGTAACATCCCATCAAACCAAAAGCACAGTGGCGCAGCCTTGTCAGTCTTTTGTAGACACACTAGCTACATAAATTCCAAGGCAAGATCAAACCTGCTTGAGGACAGCTGGATCATTAACGCAGCTGTTATTCTGACAGGTTATGCTGACATTTTCTGAAAAGCAGTCTTAAATAGCAAGAAAGGGTTTTCTTCATGTAGTGGCTTGTGTGCTATTATGAAGACATTGATGTGAAATTACCTCAGTCATTTATTATATATATTTATGGCATGTATTAGCTAAGCGCCAACAGTGTTCCCAGTGCTCTGCAAGATACGGGTATGAAGACAGATCCAGCCCTTGGGAAGTGTTACAGTCCGAGCTAATGGGACTGCTCACAGTGCATGTGGTAAAGCACAAAAATGCAGAGCAAGAGCCGAAGCAGCCAATCTTGCAAACAGTTACACTTCATTCCCACGTTTTCTCCCTGAAGTCAGTGGGACTTTGTGCGAGCACAAATGGAACACACACAAACACAGAGGGGTCTGCAGCGTTAGGGCAGAGGAGGCAAATACAAGTTGAGACGGAAGGAGATTCTTCTCTCACTTTCTCTGTCCTGAAGAAGGAATAAAAAAGAAATCTGTTCTGGAAAAAGTGAAACTTGGCCTATTTCTGCTGTGAAGACTGATTTTGAGGGTGTTTGCACACTTTGTAATCTTTCATTTTGGGATGAAAAATCTGTTGCCACTCTTTATAAGCCTATGTGAGTAAACATTAGGTGAGAATAATACAGCAAAAATCCAGTCATTGCGAGTCTCTCCTTCACAGTACATTCTCGCTGATATTACACAGAAAACCTTGGCAACTGACAGGATCTCCCCACCCCGTTATAATCACCCTAATTATAACAACACTTCTTAGAGAGCTCTGCTTGCTTTACTCAGAGGAATGCTGAGCTGGGGAGGGTGGAGTGTCAAGAGATTTAGGAATGACAAAGTCATGCAGAGTAGCTCAGCATTCTCTTTTTAGATGCAAAACTAATAGTTCTTGTCAAATGTTAGAAGCCAGGTACTCTTTAACAGCATATACAGACAGTTGTATTCTCCTCTGGCAGTTATTGGAAATGCCTTTCACTGCAAAATCTCTTGGGTTTGAGTAGGGAAGGGTTTAACATACCGTGACAGACACAGGTCGTTTGAAGGGGTTTTGTGTACCTGCCCATACCCTTTAATTGCATGTGTTTTAAAGGAGAGTCAGCTGGAATTATGTCAGAACACTAAGATCTGACAGGCTATCCAAATTAAAAATATCAATCACAAATCTTTCGCCATGACTGGATAACAGGCCACCACAACAAGTTTGAGCCTGTGTCAAAAGCAAGTGCAAAAAACTGAGCACAGGAAATCTTAAACTTTTAAAGTTTATGATCTGATACTTCCCAATCTCTAAATTTAATTTAAAAATCAAAGAGAAGTTGCAAATTATCTGTGTTTTTCTTTTTAAACTGAATGAATTAGCAGACCGCAAAATCATACATATTTTTAGTGTATAATATTTTAATTCAAACTCTTATCAATTCCTGCTGTTGTTTTTGGAAACCACTCTGCTCTGGATGAATGCAGTCAAGGATATCGTCCTGTCATGTTGCTGGATTACTGTGTGCTTATGTTGTCTGCAAGTACAATGAGATGAGAGCAGGTCACTGAAGCAAAGAAAGTAGGCAAAATGGAAGAGTAATGTTTTGCGTATATAAATAGTCATAGGGTTTGAGTATATGGGAAGCCTTGAGGTTGATCCTGTATGAGAAAAAAATGTTTCAAAATCTGCATTTATTGCGACTGTTTGGACTAAATGAGTGAAGCAGACAAAAGAGCTCACCAGACCTTTTGCCAGCCGAGCCAAATTTTCACCTTGAATCTGAGCCACCGTAAAAATTGAAGGGATATATTATTCCAGTAAAATACTCATTAACCTCTTCTGACCCTTTTGGCCTTCTCAGTGCTGCTTTCTCCAAAGCCCAGTGAGTGATTTTTTTTGTACCAGAGTCATGGAAATTTCTGTATTTGTTAGTGTATACTAACAAACACCTTAAAAATTCAGTACTAATTTAAATTTCAGGTTTTGACATTTTTAAAAGTTACTGTATTAAGTACACAGACAGAATTCTGACAATCTGAATTTAAAGTTCATGTTTATACATCCTTCTTTTAGGATAACATTTCTTCATTCTGCAGATTAAACCCTCTGAATTTACTGTTATAAAGGCTGCAGTTTTACACCTGCTTAAACCAGTCTACCACCCTGCTTCTGCAAGGTTGGTCCCACTGCTGCTCCCAAGTGCATCTTTTTATACAGTCTGTGTAGCAGCATTAGCAAACATGCAGCCACGTGGCTAGTCAATGACCTGTGTAAAAAAAATGGCTGTTTTATTTGTAGGTTAGTTTTCTGGGGTTAGTTGTTGTTAGTTGTAGCTGCATTACAGTTAGCGCTGACACAAGGCAGGCAAAAGTAGGACCAGAGTAAGCCAGAAATATGATCTTTAGATGAGAATCATTTGGCAGTGAGATGACCAACACAACAACAATGTTGGCCTTAGATGTTTCTGACCTTCTGGGTGGTTTTTTCGTTCAAAAGCATCTTCAGGTATCTCTGGCTGTTTAAACTGCATAAGAATGTTGGTTTGGTTTTGGTTGTGGTCTTGGGGAATTTTTTTTTTACATATAATGCATCCCCCTTCCTGTCTTTTTTTCTACAGCATTTCATGAAGTTTCAGTTTACCCCAAGAAAGAGCTTCCATTCTTCATCCTCTTCACTGCTGGACTATGTTCTTTCACAGCCATGCTGGCCCTCCTGACACATCAGTTCCCAGAGCTTATGGGGGTCTTTGCAAAAGCTGTGAGTATTCCCTGTTGCTGCTCTCTTCTGATAAATAAAGACATAGATGCAGGAAGAGCTGAGCTAAGTATTAAGTATCTGCGTATTCAGCAGTATAAATAAAACATCAAGAGATGTCTGAGCAGGGGAACATTTGAACAACTGTTAAGGGAGCTCATCAGTAAAACACACTACTCTTTTGCTTATATGGCTCTTTTGTTAGGCTAGATCTCTTGTGATTTTGCCGCAAAAGGCCTGATGGGAGAAGGTAATATCTGTGTTTTCATATATAACCTGATAAAATAGGCTAATAATGGTTTACAGAACCCCTCTATTTTGCGCAGAGCCGTAACGACTGTGCCGTGCTTTCCAGTGCGTTAGAAACTCTTAGTATGAGCAGAAGTAGAGTGTACTGTTAGGGACAAATTTTTGCATTCGGTCCTCAAACTGCCATGAAGGAAGCGGTCTCAATAGTTCTCTTATAACTTTTCTTAACAAAATCCAGGGAAGTCTCTGCTAGATCTGATTTTTTTAATCCACCAAGGATTACCAAATGTTGGAGGATGCACGGGAAGGGCCGTGAAATAGGCTAAACCACACTTTTTCCTTTGCAAAACCAAGAACATCACTGCTCCAGTGTGCTAGGATATGAAAAAAATCCACTTATAGCAAAGTTCTAGGATAACAAAAAAACCTGTCTCCTTCTCCAAGAAACACTGAATGTCCACTGTTGTAATACATTTTCTCAAATATATTTGTATCTCTTGTAGGTCTTCTGTTTACAAAATAGCCTCTGGGCCTTGTGTTTAATGTCATTGGTGCTTTTGACTGGGGGGCATAGGGAGTGGGGTGGAGGAGGCAAGGCTGAAAGGCTTTGGCAAATTTCAGATGGTGGGTACTTTCTCAAGCTCTTGCAAATGGTGAGAGACTCCCCTTGCAGATAACCAGGTCTTCTACCACCCAGGTTTGTGAGTGATATAGGTCTGGTACAGCAACAGTTCTTGCATCAAGAATTTTCTTTCATTAGCTGTCGAAGACAGAAAATAAGATTAGCTGTAGCAAAAGATATCACTTCTACAGCAAAAAGTGCTAAAACATACCTGAAATATTACTACTTTCTCTTGTTTCTTGAGTGTATGTGTAGGCGTTTGGTGGTCAGTAAGTGTGTAACTCAGGCACATTATCTTAAACTTATTTGTAAAGCTTTTGTTTGTTTTCCTTAAATTGTTGAAATGCATGACCCTTGTTTGGGGGCTCTTTCAATGTAATCTGCAGTTTTCTGGTCCTGTCGCAGTTAATGGCCCCAGATCTGTCCCTGTTAGCCTTGTTCCTGTCCTTGTCAGCCTGGTGTCCTGAACAAAGAATATATCTCAAGCTGGCAGCACGGTGAAATTTTATACTTGGTGCTCCTGCTACAAGTAGTGAGATACTGGAATTGGAGGAAATTGGCAGCAGGTTTGCATGGGCTTAAGTCACCTGTCTTTGGCTGCTGAGTGCAATCAGAGATACCAGAAGTTACACTGGTGGTGTGTGTTAGTAATTGTTTCTCTGTTTGGAGCTTACAGGTTCCAAAGCCATTTGGGGAGTAAAGTCAGACCAGAAGGATGTTTCCTTGATGTGTAAGTGCAGGTGCCATTGGTGTCAATAGACTAGATACCCCAAGACTCTGTGTGTGGCTATTAAGTTCTGCATATCAGAGCAGGTAAAGCCCTTAGTTAGTAAAATAAGCACAGAAAAATAGAATTGAAATGTGGACTGCATTGTGTGCATGAAGTTGGCAAGATTACTCAAGATCTCTGAACCTGTATGGATGCAGTTAGTATGTCAGTTAACATGTATTGTGACTTTTTTTAGCTGTATCTTAATCTTCATAAACCACCATATGCAGCAGATGAGTTTTTGTTGTATATGGGAAGGGCAGAATTTGAGCCTGTGACATTTGTTTAGTAGCTCATAAAAAGGCTTTGACTCAGAAGGTTAATTTTGTTATCTCCTCTGTGAAAAATAGCACAGGTGTATGAGACAAAAAAAAACCATGGGAGACATCTCTTTGAAATGCAGCTGCATCAGAACAGAACAGAAGAGGTTGGCCAGCGTGGCTCTTCCCTTTCAGTTTTAAGGAAGATCATTTAATAAATAACAAATTTCATGAACAGCTAAAAGATAAGCATGCTGACTGTTGCTGTGGTTATGTGCATTTTATTACCTATTCCTGTGTGTCTGATATTCATCGTGATGTGGCATACTACACTGTGAAACTGTGCACATACACTTTAATTTTAATAGGTACATTTATTCCTTTATAATGCCTGACAATCCTAAAAGAGTTGCACATATATAATATCACCATCATGGCCAAGGCTTATGTTCCTGCAAGTTGACATTTACCATATTTCACAGAAACTGAATAGGTTAGCATGATTGGATGTTGGGAACTGGCTTTGACCTGTCCTGCAGGTAGCATTTTGTTGCACCTTTTCCATAGACGGCTGCACTCAAAGAGTTGTGGTCAATGGCTCAATGACCAAGTGGAGACCAGTGACAAGTGGTCGACTGGGACCAGTGCTGTTTAATATCTTTGTTGGAGACATGGACAGCGGGATCGAGTGCACCCTCAGCAAGGGTGACACCAAGCTGTGTGGTGTGGTGGACACGCTGGAGGGAAGGGATGCCATCCAGATGGACCTTGACAGGCTGGAGAGATGGGCCCATGCAAACCTCATGAAATTTAACAAGGCCAAGTGCAGGGTCCTGCACGTGGGTCGAGGCAATCCCAAGCACAAATACAGGCTGGGCAGAGAATGGATAGAGAGCAGCTCTGAGGAGGACTTCGAGGTGTTGGTTGATGAGAAGCTGAACATGAGCCGGCAGTGTGCGCTTGCAGCCCAGAAAGCCAACCGTGTCCCGGGCTGTATCAAAAGAAGCGTTAGGAGCAGCAGGTCAAAGGAGGTGATCCTCCCGCTCTACTCTGCTCTCGTGAGACCCCACCTGGAGTACTGTGTTCAGATGTGGGGCCCCCAACATAAAAAAGACCTGGACCTGTTGGAGAGAGTCCAGAGGAGAGCCACAAAATTAATCGGAGGCTGGAGCACCTCCCCTATGAGGACAGGCTGAAAGAGTTGGGGTTGTTCAGCCTGGAGAAGAGAAGGCTCCGAGGAGACTTAATAGCAGCCTTCCAGTACCTGAAGGGGGCTACAGGAGAGATGGGGAGGCACTCTTTATCAGGGAGTGTGGTGAGAGAACAAGGGGTAACGGGTATAAGCTAAAAGAGGGTAAATTTAGACTAGACATTAGGAAGAAATTTTTAATTGTGAGGGTGGTGGTGTACTGGAACAGGTTGCCCAGAGAAGCTGTGGATGCCCCATCCCTGGAGATGTTCAAGGCCAGGCTGGATGAGGCTTTGAGCAACCTGGTCTAGTGGAGGGTGTCCCTGCCCATGGCAGGGGGGTTGGAACTCAGTGATCTTTAAGGTCTCGTAGCGTGTGGTGTTAATTTTTGCTAGGCTTTCTAACAAAAGGCTTTGGAAGATCACTTAAGATACAAATACAAGCAGAACAGGTTTCTGATTGCATGGCTTGGATAAAATTATCACAGTGTAGGTATTGTTAAATTTCTTTCCTCGTCATGCAGAAATATAACTATCTGGAAAATCATTAAAAATATGTAAGTGCAGGTCCTTTCATAACATGTTAGCAATAAGAACATATCTTAAATAAAATCGAGGGTTGTATGAACAAGGGATTCACTGTATAATTGGAGCCAACAGTCATGTCTAAAAGAGTAGTGCCTAGTTAACTTCAGAAAGACTAATTTTTCTTTTATTTGATTCCTGTGTTTGCCTGAGGTCACTGCCATGGTCTGTTTCAGTATTCCCTATACGATGGATGAGACCTCAGTTCAGCAAGCAGGTTTGCCCAGGGAGGTATTTCATCTGCTTGGACCTCTACAGGCGCTGAGGTAGGGAATATGTAGATCAGATCACAGGGACTGAGCAATAAATTGACAGCTCCTCCATGCAGACACCAGCCACACAGTGGGAAAGCTTAAAAAGATGCTTTTGCGTATCTGTTTTAATCAAATGGTGCTATTCAGAAGGTGCTCTCGGAAAGCTGCTTTCTGCCACCCTGAATTCTTATTCTACTGCTTGTGCTGTTTTTTCTGTTTGGTGTGGAAAAAAACAGCCAGTGTCCAAAGGCAAAAAAAACCAAACCAAAACAAAACAAACCCCAAACAAAACCCAAATCAAACCAAAAAAAAACAACAAACCAAACAACAAAACCATATAATGCAGACTAAGCCCTCCTGAGTGCTACCATGTGGCAAACAAGTTGCATAGGCATCTGACGGTGGTGCCTGAGGACAGGAGCACCAGAAGCTTTCCAAAGGCCAGATAGCCCCAGCACAGATGTTGTTTACATGGGCTTGTACAAGAGAGTAGGTGGCATCCTGAACCTCTTGCTGTCAGCAAAGGTTTTTCTTGGTGTGATGGGTTAGCCCTTGGCTGGGGGCCAAACCACACACCCACTCACGCAATTTCCCCCCCCCCACCTGAGAATAGGGGAGAGAATTAAAGGGGTAAAGGGAAAAAATGGCTTGTAGGTTGAGATAAGAACAATTTAATAACTAAACTACAATAATATTGAAAAAAATACTATATACAAATATACAAATGAGTGATACACAGTGATACTGCCCCTCTGACCCAATGACCAAGGCTCAGCCTGTTCCTGGCTAACGAACCGGAGCAGGGAGAGCCCCGAAACCACACTCACGGAACGGAGATAACAGTCTGAGCGTCCCAGACCGAGAGCTGACTGGGGCAGGGGGTGGGGGGGAAGGCCTTGGGAGAGTGACCACCTAGAGCGAGCTGACCCAGAGCAAAAGAGATCCGGAACCAAAGGCCAATCTTCCAGAGGGTCCTCACCTATATACTGGGCATGGTGTGTATGTTATGGAATAGATTATTGGCCACTCTGGGTCTCAATCCCGAACCTAAGATCAAATCCTGGGCTAGTAACTGGGGCTGTGCTCCCTCCCAGCTTCTCCTGTTTGCAGACAGCCAGAGATGCTGACAGAGCTTGGCAACCACATAAACATCACTTTTTATCAGCTCTCTTCTGAGCACAAATCCAAAACACAGCCTCTTGCTAGCTATTGTGAAGAAAGTTAACTCTGTCTCAGCTTAACCCAGGACACTTGGACTTCAGTGAAGCCAGGCTTTGGTATCCATTAATTTAAATGTATTCTGTAGACAAATTAATTTTCTAGGTGGATAAAAACTTGGCTTGTTTTAAGCTGCAGGTGCTTTGCTGAGTTTGTTAGAGGATACAATCAATTACTTCAGCAACAAAATTCCCATGAATTGCAATAAAACTTACTGTCAGGCAAATTATTCTTGTTTCATTGATTTAACAAGTACATAATTTGCACTGGTTACAAAGCTGAGTTTTATCCAAGTAGATGTGATGGTACAAGCTTACCACATAAGTACTACTCAAAGAGCAGAAAGTATCTTCTAGTGAGCCTTTTGCATTTGGCAAAATTAAAGGGACATATTTATTTAAGCAGTTCACGCTTAACCAGAGGGAATGCCTCTACTTGAGCTAAGCCACTTGAAATAGTAAATGCAAACTCTGAGATTAGGTAAGTAAGTGTTAAATTAATCTATCTGTGGTTCACATGATACAGCTTGGCCTTTAGCACTACGACTGAAATACTCTCTTCAGCTTTAGGTAGAAGTTTTTTCTTTGACCTGTGCTTATGACAAAACCTTGTTACCAGTGATGGTGTTACCTGCTTTTCCCATGGTACAGAAGTTGTGCATGATGTAGCGTTCATATTGTATACAAACATGTCCAAGAGAAAAAAAAATAATGTTAATGCTTTCTGTTGCCTTTAAAATGCATGAGCATTGTAAACCTCATACATTTTTACAGTTAAACTCTGCACAAACCCCATTTTCGTAAATAATGAAACAGTTTGCAGATATTTTATTGCTTGATACCATGAGATGGTTATAATCTCTGGATGTTGGATACTGAAATTTTGAAATGTTTTAAATACATTCGCCATGTATAGCTATGTTTCAGCAGCACACAGGCTGTAAAAATTTTTAAAAATAGCATTTTTCATACTTAGCTTTAGATACTTAGGAGCCTAAGTTAGAGACCAAGTATGTATCTGTACTAAGTAATAAAATATTGTTTGTTCTGTGGCTCAAAAGGCAAGTGAAACATCACAGTTCACGTCTGTACCTCTAACCTCTCCTCCCTGCGCAGGCAGGATAGCCCTGTCCTCACTGGCTGCTGAGAACTGTCCCTGCCCTGTGCTGTCCCCAGACTCTGCCTGGGCTTTGTTGAGGAGAGACTAACTGGGACGGGCTGGAGTCGTGCCAGGAGCTGTACCAGGAGCTGTGCCAGGAGCTGTACCAGCAGTTCAGGAGTGTGGCTGGGTTAGGCCAGCACTTTGCCACAGTCCTCCTTGCTTTACAGGAGAAGACAAAGCCCAACCGCCCCGGCTCCCTCTGCAGCTGGGGTAGAGAGTGAAGAGACAATTTCAAAGGGCAGTTACGGTCCCAGGGTGGGTAGAATTAGTCTCTGGAAGTGCTTCGTTCTCTTCAGTGACTACAGGGGGACCAGACCCCCACATGCATCCTTTACGTGTCTAAAGATATATGGGACAAATTCAGAACATGAAAAAGGATGTCAGTGTGTTTGTATATAAAGTCTGATGCTCTCTTTTGTCAGGAGAGAGCGTTCTTTTGGGAAAAAGGGAACACGTCTGGTACCAGATTTGCTTTAATACTGACGTACCAAGCAGATTTCATATACACACGAGTGCAGTGAGTGGAGACTGCAGAGCAGTAATTGAAACACAAACCTCTTGCAGCTCTTTGCTGATCAGTTCCAAACAGAACTGTTTATTTTTAGCAAAGTCACATCAGTCTAAATGGCTAGAAGCCACAGGGTTCACAGTCTCAAGGTAGCTGACTTTGTATATTACTGTGCTCTCTCATACACGTATAGGGCCCCAACATAGCTGTATGAAATGTGTACCCTTGAATTGCAATTAATGTAGAGCACAGTTAATATGTTCTTCCCAAAATTTTGGAAGTGCTTTGTGTACCTGAGTTCTGAGATGTGTAGCTGGCTGTGTTTTTCTGCTGTGATAAAATTGTCTCTGCTTGATTTTTGTCCAATATGCCTGGCCTAACATCAGTACACTGAAAACTCTATCAACATTGCCAGCTGTGTTCTGTAACAGAGGGAGGAGGTTCAGATGAATTCCAGTTAGCAATACCTCAATGTATGTAGCAGATCAGTGGATAACCTAGAACCATTTTAAACCAGAATCTAAAGACATGCTTTTGGCGCTGAGAGGTGGCCTGACAGATTCTGCCATTCTGAAAAAGCCTCTTTCCCTTCAGGAGGTTTTGGTTTGAGCTTTTAGTGGCTTCAATGTGAGCCTGAATCTAGCATGTGAGATGTGTGAAGACTTTTGCAGTTCATCACTTTGATCTTCATAAAAATGGGTCTCTTGCTTTCTTTACTGCGAAATCCAGAAATCTGTACATATGCAAGGCTCAGAATTTGGCAAGAAGTCTTTAAGTATGGATTATATAATTTTTATCATGCTGGAAGACTTCATAGAGGAACGCAGCGAGAGTTTTCTTGTCTTATTGGACAGCTTTCTCTTGAGGTATATTGTTTCCTGGATTCTGATCTGAATGTGTATCTGATTTCTTTGCAGTTTCTCAGCACCCTCTTTGCCCCTTTAAATTTTGTAATGGAAAAAGTAGAAAGTATCCTGCCCTCCAGTCTGTGGCACCAGCTGACAAGGATCTGAGGGAGAGCACGCCTGCTGACTGACTGCCGTGACATCTTCTGTGCCAACTTTTGTTGACCACAAGAAAGCATGATAAAAAAGGGAAGCAGTTCTAAGACTTAAAAACTCTTCATGGATTGTCTGTGCTCATATAAAAACTGTTTTGTTGTACAAAATACATTGATGTTAGGTTCTATTATATTTTGCCTTCAGAAAAGAAAAACTTAAAAATAAACTTTTGTGTATTGCAGCATTGCTGTCTTTTGGCTTCTTCTTCAAAGCTCAGATGGTACTTTGTGTTCTTAAACATGTGTGGTGTATCTGCTTCACCACAGCTCGGGCTTGGCTTTCCGTTCAGTTAATGAAAAAAACATGACTAACTTCACAATTAAGCAATGGTATCACTGCCTTTTCTTACAGAGTTCAGCTGGGGTGAAGCCCTCACTGCTATGGACAGTCTGGACGAGGCTTCTAGATCATTAAAGCTCTTGCTTAAAGCAGCTTTCTGCTCTCCAGGCAGTTTGTGTGGCACTTCAGGCTTCTGATTCCCATCCCTGCACAGAGGTCAGTTTCAGCCTCATTTTGAATGCTCAAAAAGTCCACATACTTGACAAATTTTTCTTCACACCACTGTTATTTTAAGTACCTTCAGAAGCTTCATGCTTTGTTCTCTGTCTACAGAACAAAGTGTAAGTAATGGCAGAGAGTTGAAGACAAATTTACCTGTAGTGAGCTATCATTGCATTTATGCTTTTATGCATTTCTTGATGCATTTTATTGCATTACTAGTACTTTCAAGTATGAAAAAACAGGTACTTTTTCCTGTATGGATCAACCATCAGCATTATAAACTGTTGCTTGAGACCAGAAGCTCATTAGCAAAATCAGTGTTAGTTCATGCACAATTAATCAAGGTTGGTGTTTTGTCATTAGTGCTTACCTCAGGAAATCTTATCCTGGTGCTGCGGGAGGTTTAGACAACACAGACATTTATAAGTTAGCCACTGTAGATGGAAACTGCCCACAGACACCTCTGCTAATACATGAAGCCAGCTCTTGAAGCAAGTAGTCCTGTTTGTCAAGAATTGAAAATGCATCCTTACAGATGCCTCAAGGATATTTTTTTGTTAAGTCCCTCCAGATAAGGAAGCATAAAGCTGATAAAGCAGATCACGAAAGCCACTTTGCCAGTTCAACTTTGTCATTCTTCTAAAAATGCTGAGCAGGTTGAGGGACTCTGGTTGGCAGCAGGTAAGTTTGTTCATCAGTGAGGAAACCAGTGAATAAGACCTGAGGGAAGACAGACGATCAGAGAGCCCCGTGGCTGTGTTAAGACTGGTGAGGTGTGGCACTCTTGGGGATTTCCATACAGGTTTTTCATCTCTGTCCATTATTCCTCCAAAACAATTCGCTGTACTGTTCCAATTAGTATGTCTTCCATTTAATGTGGGATGTGGCATGAGATGAGAGGTAGCGGATTGCTGGTGGACAGCATGTGGAAGTGTGAAATGAGCCAATATTTGTGTTCTGAGCTTTGCGTCTGAATTGGTAGAGCAGCCACAGAGAACTCCTTTACAGCAGGTGTTCCTGTGTATCTCTGGCTGTAAAACTGGGGATAATTCTATTCGTTTGCCTCACCACAGTCCTGTCAGAATTATTTAAGGCTGGTGAAAAATCAGAAAGTTCAGGCATAGTCAGCTCTTGCTGAGCTGTGCTGTTTCATGTCACTTATTCCCAGCCTTTCAGAAACCTTTCAAAGTTCATTTATATGTACCCTACACTTACAAAGAACAAATGGGTGTGATTATCAGGCCTGATATGTGAATGTGTTTGCATATCAGTGTATTTCTAGCTGTATGCCGATGTCCAGGTTTGTCAGCAACTGAGGCACCAGTTTGGCCTTCGGATAGAAGAAAAGATAATGTGAATTATGAGCTATGTGGGAATTATTATCTGTAATGAACAGGTTAAAAGGAATACTTAACTCCTGGAAGAATCAGAACCTTCCCTTCATCTAAGGGGAACTTTTAGGAACTCAAAAATAGCTTTATACAACTCTATTTCTACTATTTGCAGTATCCCTCTCCCTTCTAAGTAGTAATGAGGCCATGGATTTTATCTAGAAAATATTTCTTTAGCTTTAATTGTAATTCTAGGCACCTGGGAGACTAGGCACGTCAGACAAAAGGATTTTCATTTTCATCGGGCAGGGTTTGTTGCCTTGGGCTTTCCTGCCTCTGACATGTTTCCTGTGAAGTTCAGCATGGCTTAGATCAAAAGCCGAACAGAGCGCATGATTATAACGATGGAAAGCCTCTGGCTTAGCGTGGAGATGAGCCTTCTGGAAATCTGGTTTGGATAATAACTCGTACGAATCGTCATTTTGCAGATTTATGGAGGGGGAGGCTTTTAAACTCCAAATGTTCACAGTTCCTGGTTTTTTCTTTCAAGACAACCTAGTGCAATTTGGCTGCACACTATCTCTTTACACTGTAATGTGCACAAAACAAAACAGGAGAGACCCCAGGAGTCTCAGGTAAGTCAAGCTGGCCACCCACCTTCTGGCCCTCCCCCCAGGTAGATTTACAGCTGCTCCAAGGCGAGAGCCATACTCTGAGGGGTGAGTGCTGCGCAGAGGGGAGAGCTGCTGTTTGCTCTGGTTGGTTGCTGTGATTCAGTGTGAAAGCCAGATAAAGAGACTCTGATTTTCCAGCAGGATAGCATAGAAGTCCTTACCCCAGTAGAAAGGAGGAAAAAAATATCAGTTTTCCTGTGTTGCAGATACCTGCAGAAGCAGAAGGTAAACCTCCAAAGGTATGCTGCACCCCTCACACACACGCTCGTCACACCCAGTGTGGCTGTCACCACACCAAGGGCTTGAAAACCTCAGCGGCTCGAGTCAGGGCACAGTGTGCAAGGTGAGCCACGGCCCCACATGCCACCCACCTTCCTGTAGGCTCCTGCCTGGTTCCCGCTACCGCGGGAGCAGAGAGGCACAGCTTTCACTAGTGTCCCATAAAACGGCCGGTTTCCCTTTGCCACCACACACGAGAGGCTGGGCACGAAGCCTGCAGGCAGGGACCACCGGCCACTTGCTGGACACAGGTGTGAGCTGGGCATCCAGGCTGGGTGCCCTTCAGCAGCTGTGCAGCACAGCAGCAGAATTGCACTAACTGATGTCTAATGCACATCTGCAAAGAAGGTTACACAAGGGTGGGAGGAGAGGGTGAGATGAACACATGGGGTTTAGATAGGTTTGCAGGAAAAAAAAAGCAACACAAGCTCTCAAGCTACAATACCCACATGCTCTAACATCACCAATCCTAAAAGTCATTCCCCATTTCCCATGACATAAAATTATACTTTTTTTCATGAGCTTGCTCCTAAAACAGCTCAACAAACCTTTTATGGTTAAGTTTGTTTAAAAAGAAAATAGTGGGGAGGGAGCAATCCCAAGAAGCTTGGCAGGGTGACAGTATTTCAGAGCACTGCTAGATTCTGATGTCACACAGCAAAAGTAACAGGAACTCCCTCAAGAAAATCGAACTGCATATTTAAAAAAAATAATAATCTTACAACCTTTTGCCTCAGCTACCATTATTCTGACACTGAAGTGTCTACCTAGGGACAGCTGTTTCCTCTTCATGGCTAAACACGAGTAAATTTATTCCATGGAACAAAATATAGGATTCTTTTGTTTGCCTTGCCTGATTGCTATTTCTTCCTTTTTTTTCCTCTCTTTTTTTTGTTCTTTATTTGATTAGCTGGAGGTTGAGGAGATGCCTTTCCTAGCGATATTTACATCTCTGAGTGTCTTATTCCACTAAGAAATAGCAAAAACTCCTCAGAGTCCTTTCTTCACGGAAGAGGCAGCAGAAATGCTTACAGCTGTAAGAAGCCTACCTTGAGCTCTTTTCTTTAAAAGAATTCATAAATACAATAAAAAAAAATTAATCAAATAATTGAGCAGCCCAACTGTGACACATTTGTTGTGCTGCAAAATATTCTGTTTTTTTCCTCTGGTGAGGTGGGTTTGGTGGGGGGATTGCATTGCAGCTTGTTAATGTGGGATTTGTGTGGAATATGGAATTCAGCCTGCTGTGCACCTTTGGTGGGCCCACTGCTAAACAAGGTGGGTGACAAAGGACACCAAAAAAAGCCAAGGCACTCAGTGCCACCAGCTTCCTGGTCTTACTGGTAAGACCAGCCTTCAGGAGCCACAGGCCCCTGCAAGCAGGGAGGTCTGGAGCAAGAAGATGTACCTTGGTGGAGGAGGAGGAGGAAGACCAGGTTGGGAAATAAAAGTTCCACCTTGAATACAATGACCCCAAAACACTTTACCTAGGACTACAGAATTCAGGTGAGTTTGTTTTCTGATGTATTAAACAAATGATGGAGTTAAGAAGTGATCTGATTTCGTCATCTTTTATTCAACTTCCTAGAACAAGTTTCCTCGTAAGAATGAGGCTTCCTTTTTTTCCAGAACATTGAAATATTTTCTGCGTTATTACATGGTGAATTTATAGACTACTCAAAGGGTTCCTGAATCTTTCAAAACACCTCGTACAAAAAATTTAAAAACATTAAACTGCTCTGAAGTTCTTTAAGGCTTAAGACATGACATTGCTCAGGCTGTGAACTACATGCAGTTTTAATTTCACAATGAAATCCTGATAAAAATTCTCCTTGGTGCTCACCTTTAAATACAAATAGGTGTGAAATTTTCCTTATCCAGCCCAGAGCCAGAATTGCCAGCAGTGATGAGGCCAACAGTACAGCCACTGAACGGAACGTGTGTGTATATATACACCCTGCATGTACGTGTGTAAGGCACACACTGTACGCCAACACGCTGCCAGGGCCACTCCTGTCCCCCAGGCAGCTGGTTTATACCCAGAAGCGTGATTATCCTTACTTCTAGCCGTGATCAGTACAGTAATGCCAAGTACGGTAACTGAAACATTATCTTATTGTCCAAATAAATACCTTTCTGGATCTCTCTAATCTTTTAATGTCAGCTGTGCCTCCTGGCGATGACTTGCCCATTTTAATGATACAAACTTTTTCCAAAGTCTTTTGGATGTAAATGACTGCTCTCTCAAGACCATTGAATGAAAAACCTAATTATTTTTAAATATTCTGAAAAAAAACAAAACATAACCAGAGTACTCACTTTATTGCAGAGTATGCTACTTGTATATTACTTTTTCATGCACTGTACCTGCTAAGGTTCCTCCAGTCTTTTTCATATGGAAATTTTACCTGCATCTACAATATGTTCTATCACCCATTCAGTCTCCTTTTCCTGCACTATTTTTTCACTACCTTGCCTGTCTCTGCACTTCATGGGTGCTTTTCCAGAGCCTTATTAACCTTACTGGCACAGGACCCATCTTTCATCTTGCCTCATTTGCTGGTCTCTGCTTGGAAGAGAGTGCGCTGCTCCCTCTCTGACCCAGCTCCTCTCCAGTGAGGCTGCCACTTCTGCGCCTCGTGAGCCTGCACATCTTCCCAGCACTTTGTTGTTCCGTGCTGATCCCATCCCAGCATATGGACCTGGCACAACCTGTAACTGCCTCCATCAAAGGCCGGTGCACCCTTAATCGTAGGCGTAAGTTTTTTGCAGAAAGTATTAAATGAAAAACTTCATTTGGAAGTGCCCATCTGAACAGAAAGTATCATTCTGAACACATTTAATAGCTTTATTAAATTTTAAAGGATATAGAAGTTGACAGATTCTTTAGAAACCCAGTCACTACGGAGACAGGTATTTCCAGCTTTCTGCAAATGCTTCTCTACTTATTCAATAAGTGAAAAATAGGAAACCTTATCCTTAGGTAGCTGAATGTCCTGTACCCAGCTGTCCCTAGGCTGAGAAACAAATCTCTTCGATCCTTCAGATCACAATAAAAACTCAGCAGTTAATATTAATGACCTTTTAAAAGCTTTTAAGGCAAGTTTTCACAAATATATACTAACACATTTGCTTTGGCTCTTTAATAGTTTATGAAAATGTTGTGGTTGAATACATCTCCTGCAGTTTCCTTTGCTTTTTGCCCCACGAGAAGCCACGGTGTGCTAACAGCAGCCAGGGTGGCCTCAGGTGGCCACCTCACTGCAAACTCCAGTCCTCCGGGGATGGACAAACATCCCTTCAAGGAAAGCCTTTCACCCAGCCTAGCCCCAAATTTTCTTTCATGGAGGAATCACCAACTGGTGCTCAAACTCCTGAGCACTTCACCATCTAGGGCACGACTGTGACCAGCACAAGATCCTTTGGAAGATGCTCGAGCAAGCTCAGCCCATGCAGTTGGTGGTGGTGGTCTTCTACGAAATGCCTCATCTTTGCTTCCTGCTGTGTTCCTCAGGAATGAATTGCCACAAGGAGTCTGGAGGAGAGCTGTGTGTTGGTTGGAAAAGTCCCAGCAGAAGTGTGTTCTTCCAGAGCTGCATCACTTTATGCAAAGACAGCTCTGCAGCAACACTGTCATGCAGAAACTGAAAGTAAATGCTGCAGAGTTTGTATTAATTATTCAGCAGCTTCTGTGCAATGAAAGACCTTGGACACGTTCCCTGCAGAGACCAGGAAAGGCAAAGGCTGTGGTCCTCAAGCATCAGTAGCCTATGCATCATGTCCGGGAGATCCAGCCAGCGCTCTTGGGAGCTTTGCAGGTGTGAATATCTACCACTTCTAGGCAGTCCTGGCAGCGCACAGCACAACACCAGTGGAATTTGCACTCACATTTTGTCATCCTGCTGACGCGGGAGGTGTCATAGCCTCTCCCACAGCACATCACTTCACAGCTGTCCATGCCGCGGGAGGTTTGGTTACAAACCCGACCAGCTGTCCCGAGGGACCCTGCAAAGGAAACGCAGGAAAGGTCAGGAGGTGGATTTTAAGGAAGGACAGAAAGCATATGAAAATAGGTAAAAGAGATGTAATTTACAATGTGTTTGATCCTTCAGCATCACACCCACCTGGGATGCAATACCAAGCCAGAGAAATGCCTATAGTAAGGTAGGATTGCTCACAAATTGTCAAATTTACCCTGGAAATCAGCTTTGGAGGTGAGAAGTAAAATGCCCAAATACTTCAAGGCTCTGCCCGATTCTGTTAGTATCATCGCACTTTGCTTCATCTTTCTGTAGCACTTCTTTCCAGTGAGGAGGTTCCCTCCCTGAGGCAGCCATGCACCCCCTCCAGCTAGCCCCCTGCTGTGTGAAACGGGGGCGCCCAGGAGGACCCCCCCCCGGGCTGTGTGAAACGGGGCGCCCAGGAGGACCACCCTCGTGGGACTCAGGAGCTTATGGGCTCTGCAGGGGAGAGCTGGGAAAGAGGAGACTAGTACACTTGGTGGCTGCAAGGGAAGCGATGGACAGAGCAACTCTGCTGCCAGTGGTTAAAGTCTTTGCAGAAGTGAGCCCAGAAGCACCTCAACCACTTGGTATCACCACTGCATCCACCCACAGCCCCCACGTCCCCCCAGGTCAGGTAGCAGCTGAAGAGTGGCTGCTCTGTGCCACCTCTCATCTCTGGGGGGTAAGCACCAAAATTTCTTCTCTTTCTTGATAGAGATTAGAAGAAATTAAGTGACAGCCTGCTGTGGATGGGAGGGGTAGGGAAGCATAACCCAGCCCTTCATGCTCTTAAAACTTTTCTGGAGTGGCTGAAATACCTCTGCCCATCTCCATGTGGCACAAAGTGGCTCTTGGCCTGAACAGCTACTGTGCCACCCAGGAGCTGCTGCTCATCTCACACAAACTTATCTCAGGGTGCACTTTAGGTTCTATACCACAGCTGTTGACAGATTATTATTATCCATCTGAAAATTCATGAATACTCATTGCTTCACCTAATTTCTTGTGTTTTGATATTATAAATCCATTTCAGGTATAGCCATGAGAGGAACATTGTTCTGACATTTTCCCTAGACCTGATTATAGCTCCATTGTTCTGCTCCTGGCCAAAACAGGACTCTCTAAATAACTGACCCTAGTCACTAAAGTAACTGGAAACATTTTACAAAGTGTATTCACAGCTGTACAGCAAACATGAAAAATTCACTTTCTTAAAGAAAAAAAATACATGCAGACATTAATTCCAATTTTCATGAACTAGGATAGCAAGCCAATAGTGATTAAAAATCTAAGCTGCACAAATTCTAATTCTCATTTTTTTTCCCCTGTGGTGTATATATAGTTGTACAAACCACTGCTGCTGTACTGAAGCACTTCACATTGTACAAGTATTCTTGTTCCTCTGTCCCCTCCTGTCCCCAGTGCCAGGGAGGTTTCAAGTCTCCATGCCTGGGCCCCAACGCTGAGGTGGCGAGCGGTCTCAGGCACTTGAGTAAAGTCACCTTCTCAGACTGTGGTTTTCCATGTGGCCAACATGTGATTTAGCCTCTTAGCAATGGTGGGGGATGTCTTGTTCTTTTTGCATCTAAGTCAGGACAGGCTTCAGCTGCTGCCCTGGACGAGTGTTTCAGTCCATAGAGGGCATCTCAGCCTTCTCTCCCACAGCCTAAATTCCTGTACTTATTTAAATATTTAAATATTCAAATATTCATTGTGTAGAAATATAAGCCTAGAAAGCTTCAATATTAACTCACAGGTTCAGGTCTGCTGCGGGCAGAGCAGAAGAAGGGTGTTGCATGGCAACCTACACCCCAGGCTCAGCTCACTCCCTGTGGCCACCTGCCCTGGGAGCCACTTACCTGCTGGCTGCTGCTGACCAGCCCCAGCTCCGGGGGCCTGAGCCACAAAGGTGCTGTAGCACCATCCCAGTGGAGACCTGCTGAGCCACCCAAAAGCAAAAGGGCAGAGGGAGGAGAAGACACACTGAACAGAGCCGGAGATGGGCTCCTGCACCTGCAGCCTGGTAAATCCCAGATCTCCTTGGGGTCCAAGCCTGCTGACACTGCTGCCCACGGACCAGCGCTCTGTGTAGCATCCTTGGGGAGGCACCTGAGCAGCACTTCAAAGTAAGTCTCTGCTATCTGGGGGGAGCACGTTGATGTAAAAACCAGCGTCATGTTGCATCAGGCATGCCCTGCACCAGGGAACCTCCTGGTATGTCCCCACAGCCAGTGATGGCACGTGGATCCTGTGCAGGGGTCCCAGGGAGGAGGAGAGGTACCACCAGCAGCGACCCACACAGGCACACACCACCCCAGCAAGCCCTCTGCCATGCAGCTCTCCCTTCAAGGCCAGCTGCACCAAGGCAACCTGCACGACGGGTACAGCAGTGATGCCAAAAGGCCTTTCCCAGGAACCACTCCACAGTAAGGGAAGAGGGATCTCCAGTGGTCTCCCATGTCCCCAGTCCAGGCAGGGCTGAGGGGTCAGGAGGATGGCAGAGTGACGTGGTGCCCCTGTGTTCCTGGAGGAAGCAAAAACAAAATAAACCCTGCTTCCAGGCCACTGCAATCTGCTCCATCCATGATGCTGTGCAAACAGCTGGGACATCTGAACAGAAGTGCTGGTGCTTGTGTCAGCCCACAGCAATACCCATTGCATCCCAGACTGTGGAGAATACAATTGAATAACCACTGTCGCAGGGGCCTGTCCTGCCATCTCTGCTCAGACAAAAAAAAAAAAAAGTCACAAAGGCCAAGCTTGTGACTCATGGGATTAATGTCCTGTGTTAGGAATTTGGTTTGAATTCCTGCTAACGCCCCTGCATGCCCACCCCATCCGCTCTCGCCCATCTCCATGAGCTGCCTCACCCACCATCAGGGCCCAGCCCCAGCGTCCTGGATGCCTGGGCTGCGTAACGCAGCACGCCCTGCACAGCCATCTACAACTGCTGTGATCTGGGTTGGATTTCAAACAGTTTGGTGTTTTGCTGGCTGCAGGTGGTTCGTATGAAATGAGCTGGACACTTGGTAGCCTTCACTGTGTCACCATCCCTCAGGGGCTGGCCAGTTGCCACCCCTCCAGCAGAGGAAAAACAAACCCACTCGTGCCACCTGGCCGTGGGGGAAGGAAAACCCCACATCCCCCTCTGCGTGGGGCATCGTGCCCGGCTGTGATGAGGTGCAGGAGCCCAGGAAGGTCTGACCGCATTCTGCGGCTGAGACACAAGTTAGTTTCCAACTCCAAGAGTTCTGCTTTCCAGATGTTGGGGAAAGCGCGCAGCAGTGAAGGAGAACCTGGGCAGGACGTGCCTGCTGGTTTCAACAGGAGTTTTGCCACTGATTTCGAAACCAAAATGATTTCAGCTGCTAGCAGGTAGTCAGAAGCTGGCATCATCCGATACTGCCCACAATACAACATCAACATTTACTACACCACTAGGATAGGAGAATAAATTACCCATGGAACATGATAAAAAAGAAAACAGGCTCATATAAAGGCTTAGTTTCTGAGCAAAACCAACATTTGTTAGAAGTTCAAACAGCATCTTCAGCATCTCTGTGGCTTCTCCCATGAGAAAGAAAATGAGCAATAACTGACGGCGTGCAGCCAGGCAAGTTACTGTGCTCCTTAGCGGGCACTCCCACACCCAGGTGATGAAGACAGCAGAAAACACTAAACAAAATAAGGCAGTTTTCTGAGCTTTGCCTGCTGCCTCCTCATCACTTAAGAGGCGGGAGTATGTTCTAACTTGTAAAGAGTTTTCGTGCAATCTCTTTGTTTTTATTTCAAGTGTTGGAATTGCCATGCCAACACACAACATTATACCTGCCAAAACAGTCACAGCATTTAATACTTCCAACTTTACGGCCCATACATCAAACCCTTTATTGGTTTGCAGTTGCTTTCTTCAGCAAACATATGGTAAGTTGAAAAATATTTTTCCCATTCCTAAAGCACTAAAATGTATTTATTCCTTTATAATGTGAGATTTTCCCTTCTACTTCTATTGATTAAAAATATTGCTTCAAGTAATAAAGTTCATTATTTGACTTTCACCCAACAAAAAAAGCAGCAAAAACCCCAACAACAATAAACTAGTTTCCACAGGAGTGTTGGAGGAAAAATGTGCAAACATTCACAGAAAGTAGCTCTGAAGCTACTTTTTAAATCAAGAAAGATTCACATGGAACCTACGTGCAACACCCCAGCCCAGCAGGGCTGGAGAGGACAGGCTTGGAGGCAGCCTGTCTGGGGCGCATGGGATTTCACAGGCCAGCAATGAAGAGACAGCAACGTGCTGACGAAAACAGCTTGTCCAGATTCAGTTCAGAGTAACCATGTGTCTCGCTCTAATTTCCATAGCCACTGATAGCTGTCATAACCTCTCAGCTCCCAGAGGCTCCTGGGGCGATAGCGCTGCTCCCTTGCCGAACGGTGCTTGGAGGAGAGCTGCGCTGATGGAAGTCATCGCAAGCTCCGCTGTCAGCTTGTATGGGGCTGGGACTGCACCCAACATGTTTGCAACGTGTAAATTGGGAGATATGGGCCAAGAAGGTGCACAGGGACTACCTGTATGTGGCTAACCTCAGTGAGAAGTTTTTGACACAGATCAGGATTGGTTTCCCTCCATAGGTTACATACCTCGAGTACTAACACATCTTGCCCAACACCAGGACTTTACAGGCTACACTTTAATTTCACATTTTTCTTTCACTCTGGACTTGGCCTTGTTCATCTCAAAAATGCAGCAAATGGCTTATGTGGGGCAGCAGGGGAAACAAATTAACATGAAAAGAATCCTGTGAAGGACCCAAAGACAGTCACCCTGCGTATATAGCTTGCCACCCAACATGCAGCTCCTGGGGGCTGCCTGTAGCACCACACATGCATCTCCATGATGTTTTCCACCAGGAGGTCAGGCTTGGAGGGTCCTCAGACCCAGCCGCAGCGTGCTGTCTGCCTGCTGGGGACACGAGATGGCTGCTGCAGCCCAGGTATACAACTCACACCTGGCGCAAGGGCAGTCAGTGACATTGGCTTTGACAGCACCCAAGCTGGGACCATGTGAGTGTTAGGAGACACATACAGGTGACTTGAAGCAGATGGCACATGGGTTTGCAGCAGGTCCTGAGGGCCTGCTGCAGCAGCTCAAGACCATCTACATATAGCCACGAAGAGCCTCTGCTCCACCACCACCTCCACACAGCCAAAGCTTCTTTCCTACTGGAACAGTTGCAAACAGCCAATACGTGCTCACCAACTCCATCCTGCCACTCACCCACCACCTCCACCTTGGCATCCGTGCTTGGGAACGCAGGCTTCCTGCTCACACACACCGCCCCAACGCATGTAGCTGAGCTCAGCTTGCTCCACACCCTTTGGTGGGGGTCTCCCTGCAGGAAAAGGCTTCACTCAAACACTGCCTATGTTTTTCAGTTGCTCTGTACAAAATTAATTTTCAATAAACCTGTTCTAAAACATTTCCTTTTGCAGGAGGGCATTGCACTGCTTTAACAGTCTCTATGAACAACAGTCTGTAACGAAGGCTCAGCCGGAAAGCTGGTGATGCCCATGCTGCGGCTGCCCATATGTTTGTTCCTAAAGCTGTCTCTGCTTGTCCACTGGTACGTTCAAAACACAACAAACTCACAACAGCTTTCAATCAGCCTAGCCTGCATGGATAGGCAAATAGCAACCTTTTAAAAAATAAACCGCTTCTAACAGAAGTTTATAAGCAGACAAGCAAGAGGGTTTTTTAGAGCATTCTGGAGGTGAAGTAATGCATTCGGAGTAAGAGAGTACGTGTGACAGTGGGACTGACACTTGTGTAGCTGTCACTTGAGTTCCCATCACGGCTTTATAACTTCTAACAGGTCTCTCCCTGTGGAGTCCTGGGTAGGCTTGTATTGGGCTTGGGAGCTGGAAATTTATGATAATATAAGGGAAGACCATGCAAAATTTGTAAATGCATGACAAGGTTTTCAAAAGCTCTCCGGCATGCCCTATCTCTGTTTCTATCAAATTATGAGTACAAAATTGTGAGTAAAAATTATTTCAGCATCCATGTGAGCAGAGCTGAGTGAATTCTGAACACTTCTGAAAATGTTCTTTGATCTTTTTCTAAGTCAAAAAATCTTAATGCTGGCGGTCAGCAGTAGAGGTGGTCAGGTTATTACATTCTCTTGCTATTGAGTTTCTGTTAGTGTTTTCCACATATTATCTCTCTCCCAGAAGCAATTACTCCTTTTTTTCCTTCTAGGAAAAAAAATAATAATAACTACTTATTTTTCACTTTGAAAGGCCTATTCATGTAGGTACGTCCAGCTGCCTCCCTGAGACTGCCAGACCCAGTGGTGTGTATTCACTCCCAGCACCCTCCACTAGCTGCCTGCCACCAAAGAGCCACCACTAAAAGCCCCAACAGCAAAAGACAAGACTCACAGGTTTTTGGAGATGCCACTAATGATACAACTGCTGAGCACCTTTAACTTACTGGTTCATACATGTCAGCACCCCCAAGCCACTGAGGACACTGACTTGGTCATTTTACAGTTCGTGAAGCTGTCTCCTGGTCAAGTTGTGACGCTTCATAGGGCTTGCTCTGGGAATCCTTCATTCAGTCCCAATACTAACCAATCTCCAGATACACTTTTTTTTTTCCCCTGAAGCACTAAGTCGCTTGACTTCGCCAGAGAATGAAAGGCAGAACTGTATTCAAGGACATTCTAAAGCACTGTGGCTATTACATTTAGCCGACACTGAGATGCTCCCCTCTTCTTTCCAAACTCAGACTTCCATAATCTCATTTCATCTCCAGTCATTTAACAGGGCTGACACTCTAGAGTGCTCAACAGGGCAAACCAAAGGTAATCAAGAAAAAATCCTGTTCAGCTGCTAAAATTACTTCTCTCAAAGACAGACTAGTTTTTGTCTGGTTCTTTCTTTGCTCCACGTGAGCAACAGGACATCCCGCATCCCTTTAAAGGTTCACCGCAGCTTGCCAAGAACATGCTCTTTCAAACATCCACATTCTCTGCATTCTGAGCAGCAGAGAAATGCCATCTCATCTGCAGCCTTATCTTGAGCTGAGCCAAAGCACATGTCAGACTCTGCCATCTCTGGGTAGGCTTGAAAAGCATCAGGCAAGCGCATATAACATAGTGTGGTGAAAAATGCCCACTCTCCTCCATGATAACAAGACTGACAGATGAGATTAGGTTTAGTACAAAGAGATTATCAAATGGCTTTTTGATACAGAAGTGGGTTGTGTGTGGGCTCTTCTTTTTGGGAGAAAGAAATCATGGGTTTTACAATGAACAAGGCAATCTCGAGAAATGAAGTTTTGAACAAATCCTAGTCTGCAAAGTCAATCTCTGCACAATGCCACAATACGCCCATTTATTCACTTGGATTAAAGTATTAGACTTTCGCAATTCAAGGAACAATATGTGCTTGTGCAGGTAATAAGCATCACCTGCAAAAGCCATAAATAACATTTAAAATTACCTTGGCTACTCAACGAAGCAGAAACACTATACAATATAAGTGTACTGGAAGAAATTCTGGGTTCACTGAAGTCAGTAGCGCATGACCAGGATTTCACATATTGTTCTTGTTTAAGTACAGTTGTTTTTGCGGTGCTTATTCCAAGTAAACTTGGATTGTAAATATGCAGCGATGCCAAAAAGAATTGAGCTGCATTGCTATCCAGATACTCACAGATATATTATACCAAGTGCAATCTGATATGTTATACAACCTATTAATTAGTTCCACAACATCTTTCATACATTACTCACTCTGGCTCTCTTTTTCAAAATGCTAGTTTTCTAATTGCTAGTTCTTAGTTGCCACATCAGGAAATACTATACATGGGTCAAGAACTCTTAGCAGGATTCCTGTTGCTTGGCAATGCCTTGAATGCTGTAACACTACTAAGTGTGCCTCTATGGAAACCTCTGAAAGCAGAAAATGTTAATAGCAGCCCTGAAACTTCACTTCTTCCCATGGCAGCTGGCAAGGACTCTTCAGAAGATGTGATGGTTATCACAGACAGAACCAACACTGTCTTTTAAAGAGGAATAAACATCTGTGTCACTTGATGCAGTGTGCTGTGCCCCACTGACCTCTATTCTTGCATCTACCTGCATGTCCTCCAGCTACCTTGGACCATGTTAAGACAGCTGCATTGACTGGTGTGAGCATGGTTTGCACCAAGCTGCCGTACCTCCTACATTATTGATGGGGAGAGGTGTGTCTACAACTAGGAGGTCCATGGTCCACAGGGAGCTGTGAGGAAAGTGCAGTTAAAGGAGGACACGGCTCTCTTGGGAGTTTGCAGCAGTAGCATAACAATATGGAAGAGAAGCAATGAGACAGGAGATGGTATCACAGGGACATCACAGGACTTGGGGCTGCTGTAAATACATCTGGTAGCTCTGGAGTGAACTGTGCAATACAAGCATGTATGTGGCTGTGTGCGGTATGGACCTGCCTCCAGAGCACAACTCAAACTTTTCCTAAAAGCAGCTTTCACCTTGCAGAGTCTCCAGGGCTCCATAGCATCTGGAAGAAACTGCTGAATTATGTTACAACTCACTGTTGTACACCTAGCGACATCAAGGAGCTATTGTTCTTATGCAGAGCAGTCCTTCCAAAAGGTCTTCCTGCCTGTCTCCTGCTGGTTACATGCATGGATTTATATAGTTATAGTTATACACACTCAGTAATAATGACAACTTTTGACCTTCAAAGTACAAATGTCTGAAACAAAACCATTACAATAAAGGCTTACCTACATCCCTGTCCCTGATACAGTAGTCTGGAGAGCTTTCAAAGTATACCAGGTCATTCTTAGTTGGCTTCTTAAATCTCTTATTAGCCACAGTGAAACCCGTGCCATCTTGGTTCATGACCACCTGAATCGCTCCATTGTATTTCTTCCACAGATAATCTCCTGTTTTCCTGAAGTCTGCCATGGCCAGCCAGCAGGTCCTTAGAGTGCACGATCCACTCACACCATGACATTTGCACTCCTGTTTCAAAAACCGCTTCACGGCCTGTTTAGAAATGCAGCAAAATACACACAGGTGAAAACCACTGTAACTGATGCTTCTCAGCCCGCTCCTGTACCCATCCCGCACCACCCGCCCGCCGCGGGCTGCATCCTGCGGTCTGCAGTGACACCCGCTGGCAGAACAGAGTTATCCCCCCGCGGCTGGGCTGCGCGGGTCGCCTGACTCAACCGCAGACAAAATCCTCCGGCTGCTGGGTTTACCCTCTCCGCTGCCGCCAGTCATCTCGAGGATGGAGATGGTTCACAGCGCTGGGACACAGGCTGGACAGGACAGGGGGAAACGATCCGGGAAACGGACAGAATGGCTCAGCCCCTCGGCAGGTGAAGGCACCCGTTTCCCCGTTGTTCCGGCTGAAGCATTGCCATGCTGACCCTCTCTAGCTTGCCTTCATGAAGTTGCCCTTTGCCCTGAATAGTGTGTCAAATGTTGCCTAAAAATTCACAGGCATTTCATAATTAACTGTGCAAAGCATTGTACCCAGGCTAGGTGTCTGGTCTATGCAAAATTTTAAAACATGGTATAAGCCTTTTAACAAATATTTTAGAAGAAGACCTTCATTAGCTTGCACTGGAGAGGTCACCTTCATAATTAATTTAATGGCTGGATAACTTTAATATCATTTTGGCATTTAAGCTATATGTATGATGTTGGAGAACAACAGATGGGTTCATATACATTAATTAACTCATTCCTAACTCTGAAGATACGGATATTTGATCTATATATATTATGCCTTATAAACGTTCATGAAATATGAACATTTTAGAGTTTGTACAAGAGGAACAGCATCATGGGAGGAAGGTAAGAGAGAGGAAAGCTCCATGACTGAAGTCAGACTGATGCACAGCTGGGCAGCATTTTTCAGTCAAGCACTTACTAATAAAGTGAGAATGTGTTATAAAACCAAAGTACTTTTAATTTTCTTTCCAACTTGTAAATTATATGACTACTTCAAAGAAGTCACTGTCATCCCCACAGCCCCACTTTGTTGCCAACGGTCTTATCACAAATCTGGGATTTAAGCAGATGCTTGGTTTTAATTATCTGAGTAGAAATCTGTTTAACTACTTGTACGTTTAAAACAACTTGCTGGCATAGTGGAAGAAGCACATAGGAATGCAGGACTTTTTTTTTGTCAGTGATGTTTCTATACTGATATGCAGCATATTGTTTTGTATGATTCACATGGGAACATTATAAACATTTATTCTATGTATTTTTTAATTACTAAAATCTGAACAGTCTAGTTTTAAAAGAAGCCTACCAACACCCTTTTTGGGGCTGAGCAAAAGCCAAGGACACAGCTGGCCTTACCCAGACCCAAATTCCAGGCTTAGGGGTGGGCTGAGGTAGAGAAATCCCTGCAGAGCTAGACCTGTGTTATAGCACTGTGGGTACAAACCAGCATCCTTTTCTATAAAGCAGGTCCTAGAGCATATGAAGATGTATTGTATTGTAATGTATTTTTAATTGAATACATTTATTAAAGTCTCTTGATCTTTTTCTAAAAAACCTACCTGCTTGCCAATACTGTCTTATTATTTGGCATACATATTTTTATACTTACTAAAATACAGCTATTACAGAAAGTACTTCCCGTCATGGAGCCAATTCACCCCTATAAAATATTTTCTTGTGCTGTAGACTGCAGTCTCTTTCAGACAGAAACAGAAATACAGCCATAGTAATGCATATGCACGTCACTGATCTGAATAGCCTCATCTGTCTGCATTACACATTAATTACACCTGCTGGTAATAAACAGGTGGAGGAAAGGAGAAATATTTATCAGGAAAATAATCTACTTGCAGTGCAATTCATTAACATTGCATCTTTTCTTCTAATAAGGGCTAGTTAATATAGAACACTGTTATAGTTTATAAAGGGAACTTTTTAATATGAAAAGATCAGAATATGAACAATTTAATTTCTACTGAACATACATTAAGGAAAACCAAAGCCAAGAAACAATAAGTCTCTAAGATTCATTTTAGAAGTGGTTGTTCTAGCAGTATAAAATATTTTTCCTTATTATTTCAGATGTTTTGGACGCAGCGAATCTTGAATACATTTTGAATAATGAAACAACATATTCCCGTTTCATGCCCCATTCCTCATATTTATAGCTACTGCCACAAAATGGCAGCACGTGTATTCCTCGGCCCTTGCAACTGCAGTGTGCAACATGCCTGGCAACTACTCCTTCTGCTCACCTACAAAAAAAATAAAGACTCTTTTTGGTGAAATTCAAGAATGACATTTTCATACAACATTTAGAGAAGGTGTTTGGTCTAGAGCAGGTCATGCCCCAAGGCCAACACCTTTTGGAGGAACATATGTTTTGGATTTATTTTCTTTAAAAGTGAAGTAATTGCATTTTATCTCTGCTCATTTTATGGTTAGATTTATGGTATACATACTGGAATGGACAGTATGGTTTGGTTTTTTTTCTACAATGCTGTTTTGCATTTGCTCTTTAACAGCCAAGCCTGTTCTTCGGTGTGTTCTTCAGCCTCCCTTAGGAATTGCTGTTCTTGATTAACTGAAAGCAAAAGTCCTCCATATATAAGGATTAGGCTCAAAACAAAGCCTCCATCCAAACTGATCCTGCAATGACTTGGACTCATGCTTGACTTCTCACACAAGGAGCCACTGAACTGACTCAGATGGGAGCACTGTGAAGCAGTTGAACTGTTCGGAGACCTCTGCCACACTGAACGTCTAAGTGAGACAGAAATAACATCTCAGACTCCAACTCAGCCCACGGTTTTTCCTAACTGCTGCAATGAGTCAGTGAGAGCCAACTGATACCTGTCCCAGGCCCCTGAGAGCTCACTTGAGAGCATCTCTGGGCATCTGTTAGATGGACACCCACCTTCCTTCCAGCTCTGTTGTTGTGAAGGTTCATCAGCGCCCTTGCATCTTTTCCTTTCTGTTCCTTGGCATCCACAAAGGCTCTGGTAAATTTAATGCCGTAGTCAATGTTATCGCTGCAGCCGCCCCAGTCAAAATGGCCCTTGCTGTCCTTGGCAGAGCCTTTCTTCTTGGGATCACAGGAGCAGGACTTCAGCTCCCCTTGGCTACATGCCCTGGTGATGGCAAAAACAACTCCAGCGGAGGAGATGGCATGTACAAAAGCAGACTCCCGACTACCTGAAATAAAAAAAAAGTCATTTTAAAAATCATTGGGACAGTTAGTTGGAGTGGCTATCTTAACTACAGCCAGTTAGCCTGGAATTTTTTTGCTGAGTAGAAGATAAAACTGGGCTGAAATCACACAAATACACACTCCCCGGAGCCAGAATTAGTCATGGCTTAAACTTGGACCCCTCCCTGGTAAAAGCTCATCAATATAGTGTTAGAGTTGGAAAATATTAAACATTTGCTTCTGATATTGATTAATATACTTTCACAGATCAGTTGTTTTGTACAGATACGTGAATAGGACAGCTGGTATTTCTAACATGTTTCATCAATTCATAAAAATATATGAAGTGCTATTTCAGAGATAGGTTTAAGGAAATATTAAATAGGGACACTGGAACAACACGTACATTGCAAAATACTGCAGATGACTCTTGAAACTAGTTTTTCCTCTTCCAAAGCACTAGGAATAAACTTTCCTGCTTAAAAGGCAGTAGGGAGAAATCTTGGGTGTTATTTTCTGAAAATAAACTCAGGTTTTCTGCCTAGTACCAAGCCCAGGAACTGTAATTCACACAAACAAGTTCCATTAAATCAATGGTACTGCTTGTGTCGTGCTTGAGGCAGGGTTGGGCCTAGCAGCTGTGACAGCTACATGCCAGCTGCTCGGACAGTTTTCCCTGTTCTTACCAAAGATACTTTATTATATCTGAGATTTTTCACATTTCTAGACTATGCCTACACTTAAGCTATCAGGTGTGCATTACAATTCAGCAATTACTTAAGTTTATTTTAAGAGGTAGTAATTCACAGTACAGAGCTGTCATAGACAACTCTATTTATGAAAACGGGATATTTAAATATTTTAGAAGTTTTTAGCACGGGAAGAGTGAGAAGTAGATTTTTGTGCAGTATCTAAGGCCACTAGCAGTGAGAGACACCCATTTGGAGGACTGGCAAGCCTTAAGTAATGTTAGCGCAATAAAGGAGGACCCTAAAGATAGAGTGTTACTTGTGATTTTATTGTAGGGGCAGCATTACACCACACCATATAACTTCTTATTCAATATTTATATTCCAGTAGCATCTAGATGTTTCAAATAGGAATGGGCATTACACTTGTGTGTGCTGTGCAAACCTTCAGCAAACGGCAACTAAAAGCTTGCAAAGGGACTGGGCAAACCCTGCCTTTCCTACACTGCCTTCAAAATCAGGCAGGAGATACCGTGGCTTGTTACAAATCACGCACTTTTGTAGATTTCGTTTCTGAGAAAACATTCAGAAACATCAACACTTTTACAAATTAAATTTTGCAAATTAAAAAGAAACACTTGATGTTGTTGGAAGATAAATGTTTCATTTGAGTTTATTAAACTAATCAAAAACATCTAATTTCAAATTAGAGCAATGTCAAGCTACGTTTCCCATTGCCGTCACTGCCTGATCAGGCTCAGCAAAGAGCTCAGAAGCCTGACACCTTAATTCTCAGCCACAAGCCTACAGTGAAAACTTGACTTTTGGTAAAACTGCATTTTTACATTTTTTATGAAATAGCCTCATCAGAATTAGGCCATGTTCTGCCAGAAGCGTTTTGCTGAATGTCAGACAAACCTCATTGAAAACTTCAGCTGATGGGTGGTGTTACCAGTTACTCACAAATAATTGCTGAGGGAACATGAGACTGCTTACATGAACCAATTTCTTACTGGCAGTGAAGCCTGGCACAAATGATGCTCTGCAGATGAAACCCACTGCTTGGGACAGCATGCCCAGTGCCACCTGACCTCCTCCCCCCATCCCCACCACTGCGGCAATGGCCCCAAGGTATTTCCTCCTTTCCTTGCTGGTGCCATGCTGCTCACAGTCCAGAGAGGCTGACTCTGATGGTGCTGGGGACATCCCAGGGACACGAGTGCCAGGGCAAGACCAGCCTCACCAGCTCTGCACCGCGGCTGTGTGCCCAGGTGTGGCGTTTGGTGAAGAGAGCCACAGTTCAGAAGAGTCTCAGCACGTTTATCACTTGGATAGGGACATCCCAGCACAGTAACAGATCTTAGCCCTTTCTTCGAGTCAGAAGGACCACATGAGCTGTTTGAAGACTAACTAGCCTTAGTCCAACATTTAGGCAGCAACAACATCCTGTTCATCCATCCCTCCACTCAGTGTGGGAAGCACACTGCAGTCCTCAGCTGCTTGGCGTCTGCACAAGCCTGGTTCACTGCCGTCAGATGTGTCTCCCCTTATCTCTGTCCCAGAGCCTGACCTGAGGGACCAGCTGTCACAGCCCCCACAGGGAGCTGAGAGCCTGGCGGGCAGGGCTGCCCTGGCACGGGCGCAGACCCCACACCTCACCCCCACCCACAGCAGCGCAGCCCTGCTGGGGACTGCACCCTGCGGCCGCGCTTCCCTGGCGAAATGCTCCAGCGGGAAATGGCCTGTGCAAGGGGTTGCTGTCTGCCCCCCAGGGTTCTGGGATCCTGTCTGGCCACGGGCGGCCGCTCTCAGAGCCCCCGAAGGACTGGTGTCCCCAGGCAGGGTGGGCTGTGCCGGAAAGCCCTCGGCCCAACGGCTGCATCCTGGCGCCTCGGCTTCTCTGTAGACCTTTATTCATGGTTTTCGCTTCACAATACACCAAAAAAAGGAGAAGCCGGGAACTGCAGGGCCAGCCCCTCGTGCGCCAAACCCCTTTTCTGAACCTCGTCCATGTCTTCCCACTCCGACACAGGCTTTGAAGAAAAGCTGCGCCTTCCTGTTACCCCATGTGCTGCTCTGCTGCCTGTGAGGATAACTTCGCACTTCCCGAAACGCAAAACGAAGGTTCCCCCTTACTAGGAACACGGACAAGGGGCGGAGGGGACACCGCTCGCCGCTGCTCTCCCCGGCGTTACCGGCTGCGCCCGGCCCCGCACTGCCTGTCCCTGGGCCCCTCTGG
>WKFP01014719.1:438244-471949 GCA_011057875.1 Pterocles orientalis | reverse complement strand
CCGTCCTGTCCCCACGTGGGGAACACGCCCTGCCCTGCCCTGTCCCCACGCGGGGAACACGCCCTGCCCCACCCCGTCCCCACGCGGGGAACACGCCCTGCCCTGCCCCGTCCCCACGCGGGGAACACGCGGTCTCTCGCTGCTGCAAGCGCGGGAGAGGCGCCCCGCTGCCCCTCAGCCCGCGGCGGGGCAGGACTCATCCCAGCGCACCCCCAAATTCTCTCTCCTGTCCTTGCATGCTCTTAATCCATTCTTTCTTCTTCACCTGCGCAGCGTTCACTCCTTTCATTTCGTCCTCACCTTGCACCAGCTCTTCACGGAGCATGTCCCCTCTCTCCCTGCCTCCCCACTGCCATGAGAACTTCTCCACCTCCAGACCCCGAGAACCTTTCTGCTCTTCAACTCCCCGTTCTCCCCCTTTGCTCTTCCCGCTGCTGTTAACGACAGCTTCTTTACCCACTACAACCCACAACCAGCGTGCACCAGCAGGACAGCTCCAGTTAAGTCAATTTGAACAGCTACACCTCAGCCCCAACAAACGCAGGCAGGCTGGGGCCGCAGGTGACAGCAGCTGTCCTTGAACTCCAAGCCCCAAGGGAAATTTCTTGACCTTTCCCACTAGCGCTTCTCCAGCACCAGCCCACACACGGAGGCATTGGCACTGCTTGCACAGAAATCAGAACTGCCCCGTGAAGCTGTTCAACTTCACTTCGCTGTGGGTGATGGCTCCCAAAGAAACAAATTCAAGAAAAATGACTAAGCTAGTCATCTATATAGGGCAAATACAGGATAACAGATATTCCAACCAACGAACCACCATTAATTAACAAGATGGAGATGCCGCAGTTCAAAGTCAGCTCTCGCTGGCTGTAACAAACTCTGAAGACTGCTGAATGACCTAGGGACTGCACAGTTCTTGTTCCTAAAAGATGCCTTCAGCTGCCAAGCCCAGGCGAGAATCCTGGAAAAGCAGGCTAGGAAACGCCCTTGGATCTGTTCTTCAGGCACCAAATTACAGCCTGACTGTGTGCAGAGAAGACATCAGTCTTCCAGGCTGTCACTCACTCCAACTTCCTGATATCACAAGCACAGAACCAGATGCAAGTAGGTAGCATTTCAGAAAGAAAATGCAAAAGGTAGAGTTGTATCAACTTCTGAGGTAGCAACAATTCACTCACTTCTCAATTTAACTTCTAAAAAACACCCCAAACCCAAAGGCCCCACAGAAACCAACCAACCAGCCACCTCCCCAGTGTCAGAAAAGCTTTTGTCTGCAAAGACTTCAGGCTAAGGGCTACTGAAGGTTGGAGCACATCTGCTTCTCCAGCAGTACCGCTTACCCAGAGAAACTGCAGTTCCAGTTCTAACTCCAGCAGGTCTTAAAAGCAACAGACGAGCATCCAACATCTATGTGATGAAGCCTTATCAGTGTGAAAAAACACACTCCAATTTTCAGCTGCTAACCAACTTAAATTTCTGAAGTTTAAGAGACACACCTTGGATCAGTTAGCAGAGGAGGGAAAGAGAAACAGCAAGAAGACAGCAAATCCCGGAAGTATTTGAGACCCCTCTGAGCAGAGGCTGCAGTCCTCCCTGCTGCTAGCCTTCTCAGGTTTGCAGTAAAAAGTTGACCTGTTTGGTTTTTCTGAGACACATTCTGTCTTAACGGGAGCTCCTTTACCTGTGGCAACTTCACCAGCAGCTCACAAATGTTGTCCCCTTCCTGTCCAGAAGAGCCATTTACCACATCTGCATTCCAGCTTTTTGCTGTCAGTTCCTTCTCTGAGCACTATGCTCCCTGCTGGCCTTACATAAATTCACCTTGGCTGTATTTCTATTAACCACTCTCATTGTACAAAATGACAGAACAGACATGGTTGGAAGGGGCCCTGGGGACCTCCTCTGGTCCAGCCCGCTGCTCAGAGCCGGGTCAGCCAGCAGGTTGCTCAGCGACACGTCTGGTTTCGAGCACCTCCAAGGACAGAAACACTACAACCTCTCTGGGCAACCTGCTCCAGTGCCTGACCCAGGATGAGGGTTTTTTTTTGCCCTCATGTTTAACTGGAATCTCCTGCATTTCAGTTTGTGCCCATAGCCTCTTGGTCTGCCCCTGGGCACCACTGGGAAGACCCTGGCTCTGTCTTGCCTCCCCCATACATATATTTATATGCATGGATAAGATGCCCCAGAGGTTTCTCTTCTCCAGGCTGAACAAACCCAGCTCTCTCAGCCTCTCCACATAGCACACATGCTTCAAGCCTTTCAGCATCTTTGTGGCTCTTCTCTGGACTCACTCCAGTATGTCCATGTCCCTCTTGTAGTGGGAAGCCCAAGACTGGACCCAGTACTCCAGCTGTAGCCTCCTCAGCACTGAGAAGAGAAGGATCGGACCTGCAGGTGATGTGAGGTTCCTAATGCAGCCCTGGAGAGGCTGTTGGCCTCCCTTGCTGCAAGAGCAGACTGGACTTACAAAGCTGTTATGTGCCTCCAATGAGTGTTGTACACACACAGTTTCTCATCCAGTCAAGAAATCATGCCATGTGCAATACAGATGACAGAAAAGTAGCCAGGAACACGGAAAGCCCACTTCTTTGAACACACACCTCATGCAATGGAGCTGAGGTTTTTCAATACTCTAGTGAAAATAATGTAGTTAAACCTGTATTTCTACATTCAAATACTGTTTTCAGAAAAGCTGAAGGCATGGAAGGCTCATCTAAGAAGAATAATTACTAAGAAAAAAACCTCCACTAAACCCTTAAGTAGAAGGCGTCTTCCCACATATATCACAGTCAGCAGCACAGCTTAAAAGAACTGAAAATCCTTCCTGAAGGATCCTTCTACGTCCCACTTACAGGGACTATGGCTCTATATTACATGAAACTACACCATTTGAACTGGGATAAAAACGAAAAGCAATTTAACAGCTACTGAAGGTGTTAAGGATACACATCACATTATTCATTTAATGCCAGTAATACCCCATTTCGCACCTCACCACTTATCATTTCTGGTCTGTAAAATATAGAGCCCCATTACCTGGAAATTCCTATTTCCAAACATATTTCCAAACCCCTGCCTCCAGAACAAAGAAATGACAGAAAAATTATCTAAAAGCAGAGACCTGCAGTTACGATACCTGCTAGACATCCACAGCTTTTTATTTGTGCAGAAAAATTACCTCCGATGTGAATATAAAACCAGATCACAAGGAAGTGGACAACTAACACAGACAAGCTGTGGATCACCTAGTCACCCTTTCATGACACAGTGTAGGGTGGATTTATTCCATTTATTTCAAAAGAGACTTGTGCAGCAAGGCTGAAGACTCAAAATCTTCTACCACGTTAAGACCCAAAGCAACATTTGCAGTGCATTACTAGGAACAGAGAAGCTTTACTTCCGAAAGATGACCTGCAACTTCAGCAGAACTGCTGGAACAAAGGCAAACATAAGCAAACACCTACTTACACTTAGGAGCAAGTTACAGCTTTGGGGAAACACCTGAAGAGGTTCAAAGATGGCAAGAGGAAAAAGAATAAACTGCACAGTTCAAGCTTAAGTCTTGTCACCAGCAAGGCAGTTGGATGAAGTAAAAGAAGAAAAACCAAACAAAGCACTTCTCTAAGTTAACAGAGTAAGTAACAAAAAAGCTCACTCCTTCCCAGTTTGAGAATGCACACACCTAAAATCACTATTATTTGCAATTGTTACCCAACAGGAATAACTGGACAATGCCTTACGATAGGCCAGCTGCTCCACAAGTCAAATCCCAAAGCACAGGAAGAGAGACACAAAACACACACAACCCGTAGTTTATCTTCGACAGGACCAATTAGAAATAAAAATTATTTAGATTCTTTCAGATCTCCACAAGATAACCCAAGGCCCTAATTTTACATAACAGCCTAAAGATGCAGAAAAGGTCATTGTATGAATATCCATCCGTATCAAAAGGTTAGGTATCCAGTGGCATTGCAAGCAGGAACCTCACTACATCTTTACCAACTATGTATCTGCAGGACTTGGCCCCCGGTCCAATCCACTCAATCCTCCCGCATCTCAATTTGCACTACTGTTAAGAGGAGAACAATACCTCAGGGGCTGTGCAGCTTACCTGCTTAATGCGTGCAAAACTCTTTAGCATTTTCCTCCAATCCCCTCATAGATGTGCAAATCATTGCATTCTTACTGTTGGGGGATAATGACTTTAATTTGATGATTTACAGAAGGAAGCCTCTCAGCAGGGACATTTTCATCTTAAGGCTCCCTTGCAGGGTGCTGGTGGGGATGAGACTTTTAACAGTGCAGCTCAGGGGCCAGAGATTGAAGGAATCTCTTTCTTTGCTTCCTGCCATATCGCAACCATATTGTGACACCTTCTCAAACACAGAATTAGAAACAGGCACTGGAACAACATGAAAGTGAATAAAGGACCTTGAAATTGTTTAAGCCCAAGTTTGGAACCTGAAGAGGAAAACACAAATTCTTTAATGATACGGTAGGTTAAAATAATCTTTGTTTATTTGGCTCTTAACGTATCCCACTCAGGCACCACAGTTCATGACTGATCATTTAATGAGACAGCTCAAAACGGTTACTCCAAGATTCTTGCTTCTCAGATATGGTTTATGCCATTTTGAGCCCTATTCCTCAAGGATGCTACTGGCAGAAGACCTATGTTTAACAAGATGCTCTTCACATGTGTGTTTACAATTGTGATTATAAGCACCTGAAATGGATGATCCATAAGATAATTTAACAGGACCAGCTTCTCCCAAATGTGCTTTGAAGGCCAGCTCCAAGGGTTCAGACCTTTTGACTAATTTCTGCAAAGAGTATTATATTGTAACTCTCAAACTAGAAAACATTTATTAGCAAGTATCATGCTTTATTTTTTCCCTCATAGATATTTTCCACTGATAGCATCATTCACATTGTTATACCTATAATTTAGTTAAATAACCAAAAAAAACCCCTTTCTGGAGCAGATTTTCTATTCAGCTGCAAGACCTCCAAGGTTACCTTAAAAGGCATCTATATATATATATAAAGTGGATCTTTTCTTCAAATTAATGGAAAAAAATTTAAATTTTTAGTTACTGTCTCAAAAGGCAAGATACATTAATGATAAGAAATGCATCTCTTGAAATGGAAGCTACTTTCAGTGTCCTTTGAAGTGGCTTCATTAATGCAAATTCTCATTGAAGTGGAAAAGTAAGGAATAGTGAGGCTATGTAACAGTCTTTCTCAAGGGCAATACCACAGAAACCTTACTAGTAGTTGAAATAATTCCACTTAAGTGAAAGCACACGTTGGAAGTATAGTCTGAACAAAACGCCTGCCCACTCCCCCTCCCAAACCAAAAAAAACCCACCTTCACCCAACAACAAAACCCCAAAAGATGATAGATATCAAAAGTTCTAGTTTTACTTGTGAGCCATTGCATCACTGGACAACTGCATGTGAACTGTATTTCAAGCTAATTAGGAGATGGAGTGGTGTGTGTGTGTGTATATATATATATATATATATAAGGTTCCATGTGTATACCAAACAGTTAAAACTGCACTTTACAGATTTTTGTATTTTCATGGATTCTTCCTTTTGTGATAGGCATCTTGTTAGTTTAGGATTAATTATACTGTAATATAAAGAAACAGAGAACTATTTTTTTAAATACTTTATTTTCTATACTTTGTGGGTTCAAGTCATTATGCTGACAGGATGTGTACTTCTCCACTTTTGCTGCCAGATGATGGTGGTGGGGAATATGATTTATTCCAAAGGTGGGAAGAGAATGGAAAAAAAAAACCCCAAAAACAAACCACCAGCTTATGTTGCATTTGCCTCTGGCCTCATCACTCTGTAGGATGTTTCTTGCATTGCAAGAGAAACCTGGAAGGAAAGGAGGTAAAACAATTGCAGTAACAAGGAAACATACTAACACCCAATGTGGTTTCCTAAAACAAAAAGCAGAGAATAACTGTGACAGCAACTGGAGTAGCACTCAGATTTTTATCTTCTCGTTACTAGTCTCTGGAAGGAACATCAAAGACCAAGACTCCACACATCATCTCTGAAAACACAGAGCGCTAAAGCATGACACACCCATTAAGGCTTACATTTTTCTAGACTGGTCGTTTAGGACTGTTTCGTTTTGATAGAAGGATGTCCCTTCAGAGACATTCAGCATTTCTACAGACATTCTCTGAAGTCTGCCAAAATGTAACCGTGATTTGAATTACTTATATCAATTCTTTTTTTTCCCAACATAGCTGGTTTGGTAACCAGATGAAAACAGAATCATAGAAATTAACATTTCACTGCAGAATTACAAACATCTTTTTAAGTGGAAAAAAATATTAAGAAAAAATTACTCTAGATATGAAGCTGCTGTAGTGAAAGACCAGATCAAGAAAAAACACCCTGCTATATCTTCTAAGTTGCTTGCATTCTTACAGTAAAGAACTGTTATAATCCTTTCAATAGATGCAATGAAACCCTTAATAGAAGGTAAGAATCCCAGAGGAAACAGATTTCAGGCATAATTTGAATATCATAGTTCAGTGGGAAATTACTTTCAGGCAATGTGTAACAAGATCTCCCCAGTCCTGTGATTGTGACAAAGAAAAAAAGTGCACCTCATCGTGAAGTTTTTCATGATAGATTTGTATGAAAAACTGCAACAGAAGAGATCTTTATCAACATAAAATTGCATAAAATACTTAAAATATCTGAAACCCTCCCAAACCCCAAAACACATCTACATCATAATTTTAAATACAAACGTGATATAATCGGAATTATCTGCTTACGTTCACCTCTGAACAACAGCTAAAGGTAAAAATGAAACTAGTAATTAGTAAGCAATAATTACAGCTTTATATCAAAACCCCTGCAGCTTTGACAAGATTTTAGACGTACAGTCTACACCAAAAATAATGTAGAAAACAAAGCCTTAAGATACATTTAAGTAGCAGGTTTTATTTTTAATAACTTTATTTCTAGATCAGAGTACTTACTGGATGCAAGTACTACAGATATGATAAGAAACTACAGAGTTTCATGACTTCAGCTCAAAACAACTGAACAGAAGCATAAGGTGACCAAGTTTTCCAAAATTATTCACAGCACTAAACTTAAAGTTAGGTTTTCTTTACCACTATCTTAGTTACAAAGAAGAAAAAAACAACTCCAAGCAATGTTACTGCTCCCATTTTTACTAATCTTTTTTCCAAGATGGGTGCCTTTTCTGGAAGTTTCACTTGGCTGGGGTCATTCTTCTGTCCATGCTGAGGCAGATGTTAAGTTCATGTAAAAAGTGCAACAAAGAAAAAAAAATTAGTGTGAAAGCTTCTTAAGCATGTGATAAAGTACCCACTCCTAAGAATTTGCATGCATCTAGGACTGATATTATTTCTTTCTCACTGTCTGTCTATGCCCTACTCCAACTGAAATAAAGGTGTGCAAACCTTTATCTTATCTGATGCTCAATCATCCTGAAATATATACACCAGAAAGACAAACTGTTTACAAACTTAACTCCTGCTACAAAAGTCTAATAACAAAACATTTAAACTCCACTGGTCAAATATTTTAACCAGAACTTTTGCACTTTAATTACTAAAACAACTGCTTATTAAAACAGCAAGACAAATATGTAACAGATAAGACTTAGTTTAATTGATTACATTAAAGGGAGTACCTTGCAAGTGCCTGCTCAAATACATGTTGAAGCTGAGTGGAGCCTTGTCATGAAATGCAGCAGGGTTAGGGTCCCAATTCTCTACCTTAGTTTATAACCCTTGGAAGGCCATCTTGTCTACTGTGCTTTCAAAAATTATATGCTACAGACATAACACGTACTGCTGGCAAAGTCTTGTAATGACTAAGCTTAGTAAACAGTACTGAAGATATTAAGGGAATTCATACAAACTTACTATCTAGAGGTTTAACTGTTTCACTTAAATTGGAGCTTTTCACAATAAATGTTTCAGGGCTCTACTCATTCATAAATTAAGTATCACAAAAATGGTTTGTATTAAAGTCATCATCAGTGAAATTCATAAAACACTACAATATTTTAATAGATCAGGAACTACATTTTTGAAATAGTAAGAAGGCTAGTGTTTAACACCTCTGTTTAACACTGGGTATAAAGCCATCATCTTTCATCTTGAAAGTTATAAAACTTTAAGTACAGGTGACAGCAAAGTCAAGTGGCACCCAACTCCCCCAGCCCTTATAGGTGGCCTGCACACACAGGAAGCAAACATATACATACAATTGATTTCTGCATATGCAAAAAAAAGGAACACTAATAGCTAAAAAGTTCTTCACCACAACCTCTACCTCTTAAATATATTTGGTGTTAAGTGATTTATTGGGAGAAGGCTGCTATTTTACATTAAATTTACTTACACTACAGGAAATTGCATTAGTAGCATTATACTCAAGGTCTAAGTTCCACATGGCTTCGTTCAGCAACAGATTCCTTTCTGACACCGATGCTCCATTTACTCTGTCCCAGCAGCCATTCCTTTTACTAGCCTATTACTTAAAATGACCCCATCTGACAAGAGCGTGTCATTGTGTTGGTTTGAGAATGACTGATGTGGTGCTAACATCTACCCTTGACCTCTCCCACCCTCTTCTTTTGTCACTCTGTAGAGTTATCTGGGATGCCTCCCATTCAATCCATAAAACCATAGTATCTTCCCTGTGAGTCAGTAATTCCAAACAAAAGATTCCTTAATGAAGAAGTAAGAGTACAGGTATTCAGAGTGGCATTTATGCCACAGTGGCTGTCCAAGAGCACAAGGATATGTTCCACTTAATTCTTTCCTGCAGTAGAAAGAAAAAGACTGACTGTGCCTTCCTTTGGAGACTGTCCATGCTGCTGTGGAATATTCTAGACTATTTCTCATTCTGTCCATGGAAACAGAAGTGGAAGAGGTAGATGCAATGTCCAAGCTACAGCTGAAGTGCTGGTGCCAGACCAGGGTACCAACCATTTCACTGAGAGATGTCAAATTTGAGGTTGCAAGCAGAAACTCGTACACAGTATTCCATAGCTTCACTCGCACATACCCACCTTCTCCACCAGGTCCTTCAGTTTGGTAACTTCTCCGCCCAGCTTCCCAACACTGCAAACCAAGTCTTTGCAGACTTCGATAAAACTTTCAGTTGGTGCCCACTGCAGTACTATCTGTTAATAGTTACAATTATTTGCCAGAATTGCTATAGATTATAACTTAATATTCTTTAGTTAATGTATCATAAAAGACAGTGTCAGAAAAAGTTTGTAACTGCATTTATGCTGTTTTTTCACTGTATGATTTATGCATATAATCTACTACTCTCTGTCAGCTTCTGCAGGAACCTTTCGTCACTTTAACTTACGTATCAGCAGAAACAGTAAGAAACATACGTATGCCCTTTAACCAGGTGGCTTAACTCATTGAAACAAATTATTTTAAGAAGTGTCCTTTACAGAAAGAACATTGGACAGTTTTACGTAACACTATAATAATCAAGACAGTTGATGAGTATTCATATTTTTCATTTTACCAGGTAGAATAATACTCTAGAACAGAATAATATACTCTAAATCAATATTTTTTTTTTCTTTGGTTGAATACCTTGTGAGAATTGTTGAGAAAATGCATATTCACAGTCTGCACAGGAACAGTCAGCTTACTACACTCTTTATTCAGCTTCTGAAGAAACTTGAGGAATTCATCTCCACTAAAAATAAAATTACATTCTGTTATTTGTTAAAGACTACAACTTTTTGCAAGCTAAATATTATCTATGCACTTCCAACATCGGCTAGTGAGTGAATCAGACATGCAATTTGATTGCATTAAAAAAAAAGAAATGCAGTTTTGTTTTAACACAGGGTAGTTAAATATTACATTTAATATCTTAGCAAGCTTTTGGTTTTGGATGTTTGTTTTGCGGGGTTTTTTTCCCCTTCCTTTTGGAAGGACAACAAATCATCAAGTTATCCAGAATATTCAGCTAGTAAGACACAATGAAAGCTGAAAAAGCATCACTCAAAAGCTCTTTGGAAACACTCTAATAACTTCCACTTCTGTTTGTAACTCTCATCCATCCTGTATTATCAATGAAAACACTACCTGCTAGCATGAGCGATTTTGTAACACACTATGGATAATAACTGTAACGTGCATAAAAATAATTAACAGACTAATAATCAATGCTAAATTTCTAGAGCTTCCACGTGACACTGACTCAACTAATTTTACTGTAAACTTCAGAAAGCATTAGTTCTAAGTCATGGTGTTGGCCAAAAGTTGTTGCCATTGACTGGGCAGAGGAAAGAGGGGGCAAGGAAGAAGATAATCCATTTATTTTCACAGCGTGAGCTCTCAAACCCTCAAAAGCCTGAGAAGTGCCTGCATCTCCAGTATGAAAGTTTCCACTAGCTTCCAACAAGCAGGGCCAAAACAAGAGACAATTTTAAGTTCCTACTGTAGGACTTCCTGTTATACTCACAGGAGATTCCGAATAAATTAGTTCAGAACCCAACGTTTCTCTTTTCCCTAGGGCAATCTGCTACTAAATCTAAACGCAGCATACTCACACCGCCTTACTTGCTGCTGCTTCTGATGGCAAAAAGGTACACATGAAATTTGCCAAACAGCTAGACTGAGCCACATGCCAGTGTGGTGTAAGTATCTGAACAGAGATTGAATTTAGCCCACAGAGCGTTTACCTTCAACTTAGGCACAAGATCATTAGTGAGCAAAGTCTTCACCACTGCTGAGAACATCTGTGATTTGCAACACTGATGAACAGTTAAGACTTTTACACTTAAAACAGAAATATAAAGAAGCACCAGTAGGGATGCTGGAGGTTAAAAACCAAGCCTGTTCATGGTTTTTATGATGATGGGGAAGTAAGAAAGCTTATTAGCTTGTTTTTACAAAACAAATTATTATTTATTTCAGAACAATATAACGGAAGTGAATATGCAGGGTAAAAAAACCCCAAACATTAACATAAGAATCACATCTGGAGATAACTTGAAAGTTTCTCCCACATTACTACAGTCAAGCCACGCTCATGAAAATATCTTTCTACTTAGACAACTTTTTAGCTGGCTAGGATCAGTTATGGCACCTTCTCTGTTCTGTCAGAAAGCAAATTATTTTTAGGAATTCTGGAAGTATTCTCAGCAAAAAGAAAGTATGTCATGTGCATGAAACGAGGAGGAAAAAAAAGGAAAAGAAACATTTTTTACTTCTCATACTTCTTTATTATACCACAAATAGTTCTTACTATTTTTATACTATACTTACTGTAATTGTTCTTAAAAAACATTTTCATAGAATTTTATATCTGTTGTAGTGAAATGTTCTTATATGTGCAAATGGAAATAACGTTTGCAAAAAATAATCACTTTTTAAAAGAATTAATGGCTGTCAAAACACCAGTGGCTAAACAGTGCTAGACACTCTGAGTTTATAATCAATCAGTTCAACATTTTCTACTATGTTAGTTTTTCTATGACCTAATGACTGATTTTCCTTCTCACAGAATGACTTTGAACAAGTGGGAAGTAAAATCTTTATGTAATAGCATGTAAACATAGCCTATGATTTTAGTCTCAAGGTCAGATTCCTAGAATACATGTCAGGCCATTTTCTAGAAAACTATGCAGTGCTTGCCATAACTGAAATGCTGTCATATTTTTTCTATTTCAATCTTTAATCAATCAATTATTTTGTGGTTTTGAGAAGTACATATGCTGTAAAACCACAATGTACTAGGAATTCCATATATCACTGGTGTGTGGTACTGCACTGGACATCATGTGGGATTTTTACTGTATTTGGCTACACATGCAGTGAACTGCTAACTTTTTTTATTTCTCCACTTATTCCCTCTCTTCAAATTTTTAAGCTGTTCTGATTTAATGTATATACTAAACACCACTACGGACTTATCTGGAAAATAAATATACACAAAACTTAAACTAGGCAAAGTTCTCCGAAACTGCAGCTAATTATCCCTCACTAAGACTCAACATCCTTTCTAAAGGTGCGTCATTGGGCAGCTAGACACCCAGATGCCTGGCCTATTACCTGAGCTCAGCAGCAAAGCCTCTATTTTCATAGGAACAGCTCAGTGCTGTCAGAGTATTTATGGTGTATCCATATCATACTGGTTTGTACCCTCTTGGGTGCTGGAACTTCAGTTCTTCAGTCTTACAGTACACATACTACAGTGCACATGGGTTCTCTTCTGGAAGTACACAGGTATTTATTTTGATGGCAAAACCTCCTCACAGACCAGAAGCTGCATCAAGGGCCTGTATTAGGACATGAACACCCCACTCTCCCACCCCACCTAAGTCTTTCAAGAGCTTCCTCAAATGCTTTGCATGTCCTCCCACATCCTACAGCTCAAACTTGGCATTATGCTGCAAAAACACACCTCAAGCAGCCTGCGAAGCCTCTTTTGTATAAACACAGCAATAGATACAGACACAGGCACAGTGACAGCATCAGGAGCAATCGGCATAGACAGGAGCGCAGTACATACTAGACAGACTCACGTTACCAAGGCACAAAAGCAACAGTACAGCAGGACCACACCACTACATGACTGCTAATACAGTGTCAGTGCAATTCAGCTGCTTCCAAAGGATGGTGACATCTACAGAACCCAAGCACACAACATAACTAATGAAGAGCCTAGCCTTGCAGTACCTAAATAACACAGAGAGCTCTCCCCAGGGTTTTGGAGAGGGAAGAAATATCTAACAGAGTAGCAGCACAGCTGTCAGGTCACTAGTCAAGAAGGAGACACACACAAAGAGGAACTGAACCCTTATTTACCTAGACAGTAGAAAGTTACTTAATGAGTAGTTTGGATGCAAGGAGGAGTTTTTTCCCCCAGTACTACTCTAGCCAGGCCACTGCAAACAAGGCAACACAATGCTATGCAAATGGTGGTGGGACTGGGAAGACAGAAACAAGCACAGAGAACCTAACTTACTAGTGATGCAGCCAGAGTACAAGGAAGGAGCAGTATCTCCAAACCAGTTTTCTCTCAGCTAAACAAACACAGTTCAACTGACTAAAGCCTTTGAAAGGCAAGCCACAGTTTTCTGCCCAAGTCAATTTCTAAAACTTTTGCAAATTTAAATATCAAACTAATCCTGTTTTCAGGAATAATTCTTCTACAGTTTTGGGAAGTAAAAAGAGGAAAGACATGAGCACAGAATCTAAATTCAAGTCTAGGTCTCCTGGAAAAAATGAGACAACCAAATAGAGGATAAGAGGTTTAAAAAAATCTTAAGACACCTTTACACTTAGTACACTTCATTATTCTTTTTGTGCTGGATGTGGAGAGTGCTCTACCAATGCTTAGGGGACTGACAAAGTTTAATAAAGTTGCTGAGGGATGTTCCTCTCCACTCAGGCCTGGCTTTCATGGGACTGCACAAGACTATACTAGAAGTATGAGAGGTATTACAGAACTGATGATTAAAGCCGTAAGAACCAATAACGGGGAAAATATCAAGTTGCAATGGAAGTTTGAAGCAGTAACACCTTCTTAAAAAAGTTTCCTCATAAACCTATTTCTACTGATACATATGATCTATGGATAAGGAAACATGAAGTTCTTAATTCGTAATATAAAAAAAAAATAGGTCTTTTAGAAGCCAGTTATAACTGCTTCCAGTGGAAGAGAAAAACATGGAAAAAATCCTGAATTTATACAGAAGTCACAGTTATGATTAAGATAGCCACGTTCAAGTAATTAATATGTTGAAAATTAAAGCCCTACGCAGAAGTCATATGCATCTCTCCTTCCCACACATCTCTTTATGGCATCTTACAATCAGACAAATTTGACTGCAAGACTACCAGGGCCTCCCTTGTCTAGAGACACAATGGAGAATTGCAGAGACCGCATCACGTGAGGTTTGTAAGGGCCCATAACACTCTTGATGCATGAGGAAGTAAGAAGGACAAGACTCCATTTCCACAGAGAGAAAAAAAATCTGCTTACTGCAGCCTATCGCAGAAATTAAAGAAAGAGCTAATACTGAAGCCCAAGAAGCCAGTTTCAGGATTTATGATATGAACACAAGGTAGTGAAACCCTACACATCAAGGCTATGAAACCCTGTTTGAGGTACAAAGAAATAATTCATCACTCAAAAAGATGGCTAAAGTAATGGCATATAATGGCAACATAACCCATAAACTGATTCCTGCAACAGGAATCTATGGTTCCAACTTTCTTTGTACAAAACACGCCTATCACCATCCCTCATAATCCATTAACTGGTGTACTCTCATAAATTTTATGCATGGGATAAGGTGTGAGAGAACTTTACCACTAAGCTACAGAAAACAATGCAGTCACCTTAAATAATTCATATTTCACTTCCATTTCCTTAGACATAGGTAATACCTTAATTCCAGCTTCAGCACTTCAGGGAGGTCTCCAATTCTTATCTCTTCCACTTGTAGCTCATTAATAGCATCTAAGAGTTTCTGCTGATCTCTAGGATTTGTAATGCCAATCTAAAGAGTAATTCCAAACATGATTTACTTTTAATACTTATTAGACATAACAGTACAGTACCATTTATTGTGCAAATTTCTAATTATTGAGTCAAAAGAAGCTGCTTTTAAGTTATTGCAACCAACTACAATGCACGTAACTGACAAATGAAAAAAAATGAAACCACAAATTATTCAATGATGCAAAACAAAAATGACAAGAACTGAGGAAGAGCCAAAGTAAAATGCACAGGATACTCAGAAAATCTGTTTAAGGTTTATTAAAAAAAAAAATCAGTTTTTATAAGTATGCCTGTGTTGTTACGATGTTATGCTCATCTAGTTCAGAATCATCTCAGTTATCTCCTATAGCAAAATAACCAGTCATCATGATGGTGATCCAGCATTAACTCAGAAAGAATAGAAACTAACAAAGCAGCACCAAATGGAGAATTTTACAGAAAGAGGCCAGATTTTAGGAGGGCTTTTACAAGTTTTTGGGTACGTATTTTTTTCCCCTTAGAGAAACTGGTCTCATAAGATATGATACCTTTTCCTAAAACCTTATTTTGAAAATTAAATTCTACAAGAAAATAAGTCACTTCTACACAGAAATTGAGCTGGTTCACACTACCTCCAAAACATCAAATGATTAAAAACTAGTAGGGAGAATATGAGATGTTAAAAAGACATGCAGCTGGATGTTTATATCACGTAATAGCATGTAAAAGCAGCCTTTTTATACATCTGAAGGACAGCATACTTATAAACTCTGAATCAGCTTATACAGTCCCTAAGCTCAAATCAGTTCATCTTCTATACTCTCAGCTCATGCTGCAAACAACAACAGAAGAGTTCTGAAGAGTTCAAGGCTTTTTGTCTTTTTTAGCTTAAGAAAAGTACAATTTTAATTGGAAGATAAACTCTATATAACTGAGGTTCTCTAATTGATGCCTAGGACAGAGAACATTGTCAGCTGTGTTATCCGTCAACCACCAGAGATGAAAATTTAACTCATATTTGAATACAGGATAAGAGTTTTCTCACAGAAAAGAAAAAAAATGGTCCATTTGTTAAATGGGAAGTGCTTCTCTGGAACATTTAATACTTTTCCTTGCTCCTCTGACAGGCTGCTGTGCAACACAGGACTTCTGATGTTCGCAGCCCTAAGGATGCTTCTCCACACAAGTGCAAAACCTCATAATACTAGCTCCAAGTAACACTTTGTTCTTAAGTCTCCAACTGAGTACTTGGACTCAGCCTGAAAAGACTATTCTGGAATTTGAGACCACAAGGATCTCGGTCTCCAAAGCTAGAACATATGGGGCTCTCACTAATGTTCTGAGGACCTGAAGTTCCCTGCTGCAGCGTCAGAAATCTTTTAAGATGTTAGTGCTTGCTGTCTCCTAGCCTTCTGTCATTATTGCAGAAAGAATTTTGAATGAAGAGCTGACAACACACATCAAATCACAATGCAAGACAGTCTCTCTTCCTTGGATAGTGCTGAGCAGCCATTCTAGGGAAGAAAAGGTGCTTAGAGAAATGCTTGCTTTGTGTGAGACTATAGTTTCTGATGCCCAGTGTTCATTGTGGCTCCATAAAACAGCTCTCCAGGTTCTCCACCAGGTGTTCAGGAATCACAGGTAACATGTAACTATAGGCTCACAGGTGTATCTTTAACAAATCACATTATAAGTCTACAGACAAGTAAGTCCTTCAGTAATAAAAATCCCAACAAGATTACAGGTGTCAAGAACTTTTGAGTTTCCAAGAGGTTGCCTTGGGTACCTGAACAAATTGTACTCATGTCTCTGGTAAATACAGCTGTCAGCCTTAAGGGAGAAAGATCTAGGGTTCCTAGAAACAATTTGCTTCAGTTTATTAGTTCTCAAGCTGGCCCTGTGGAGCCCTATCGGGTATGAACTAATGTTTTCTTGATGCTTACAAAGCATTACAGCCAACATTTCATAACACAGAAGTAAGCTGATTTATACAAGAGCAGTAAGTTTACTTTTAATTACAATTAACAAATCAAATGAGCTCTAAGGACAGAACAGCAGTTATTCTTGAATATTAAAACTATCTCGCTTAAAGCAGGAACTATTGTGAAGACTGGGTTTGCTTCTGACTCCATCTTCTCAGTTTCCTGACCAGCACAGCAGGAAGATGTTGCACCACCACATCTTGAAGATATTATTTAGGAAGTAAGGAAGGTGATAAAAGTCATCATAGACAAAGCCTTCCACCACCACAGTAATTTTGATTTCAGTTACTAGGTGCAGAAAGTAGACAGACAGTCCGAACTTCTTCCCAAAGCAGACATACTTTCCCTTTCTAGACCATCTCTGCTGAACATAAGGGTTTCCCAGAACACGATAAGTCATCCCATGGTGAACACGTGGAACAAGCGCAACACAAGAAACCCTTCTTCCTTATAGATAAGCAAGCTTTTAAGTTGGTGTTGCTTCAATTACACTCTGCAGTCCAAATAATGCAAATGTTATTGTGAAGTGGCCATATGTTAAGGAATGTACAAGTTGTACAAGAACTTGCTTATACCTGTAAAACAGATTATACGTAGTCTAGATTTTGATTTTAGGCACATCAACTCTAACACCATCTATTTTATTCTTTACTTAAATAAATAAACAAACCCCAACCCCTGAAAATCTACACCCCAAACTCATGTTCCAGCACCACCATGACTATTCTGTTATGGTTTAGATGGAAACAAAATAAGAGGCAAGTAACAGATTACCCCAACTCATGAAAGACGACATACTTCTCAGATAAAAGCACCGAAGTTATTCATGAACTCTTATATCTTCGTCATCTTGCCCAACTGGCCACTATTTTTAATAACCTGACAATTTTCTGCCAAACAGTAAATGCTTTTTTGCAGGGAGGTGGGGCAGAGGAAGGAGAGTCCTGGAACAGTGATATAGAAGCACACAGACCAGACAATTCTTACATGCTGAAGTTAAACTTCTGGGTTATACTTTGAATTTCGATGTGTCCACTTTTCATTGTCCATTCTCAAATCCAGAACAGGATGACAATTTATTTTATTCTAAACTAACAAACATGTGAGAAAGGAACCTTCTTAGTCCTAAATGCATCCAAAAGTAAAATTACTTCTGTTGCTATCTTGTGAGAAAAATGCTCAACAAGATTTGAGTGTTACGAGTAGCACAGAATCATATAAAACCCTTCAAACGTTGAATAGACATGTCCCAATATACTGAACAGCCTTGTCTCAGTATGGAACAGTTTATAAGCTTAAGGAATGCAAGGATTTCAGCTTGAAAGGGTCACTGTTTAGGCTCTGTTGTAGAATACAGATAAAGCTATTTACAGAAAAAATATCTTTCTGATATTGTTTGATGGAGGAAAGTGTATCATGTTAGTGACAGGATTTCTCCACAGTTCTCTGGATACAAAGCAGATTGGTTCAGAGGCATCCATCGGAAGTCATCATTAATCTTTGTAGTAATAAGATCTGGGCTCCTTAAAAGAGCTGGCTGTTAGTTGAAGATCTGCCATCACACTAAAACTTTCAACTCTGGAGTTATAAGGAAACAGATTAGATTTGTTCTATCAGCAGTGTGGGGAGAAACTGTTAACAGAGCTCTAAAACTGGACTGCATCAAGAATTTAGGGTAACTTATGAAGTGATAGTAAGCCAGGAGTGTTGTGTCATTTTTTAAATTCTCAATTGAAGACTCACAAAGTAATTTATGTCTATGCACAAAGCACAACTTATTTTCCAGGAACTGTTTCCTGCTGTCACAGAGCTAAGAGAGAAAACAATTCTGTTCCTATAGATATTCCTGTGCAAGAGCAGCTGACCCAGGTATTTATTTTAGTTTGTCAAAAAAAGCTCTCTTTTTATAATAGGGAGCCCCAAACATATTAGAACACTGAAACAGAAGTTATCAGTCTGTGTGAAATTAAAACTCTTCGGTCAAAAAACCATAAGGCTTAGCCATTCACTAAAGTCCACAATTCTCTCCCGTTCCCCCAGTGTCCCCTGGACAAAAACAAATAATGATTGCAACATCAAAACAGGCAATCAATATGATATCTCAGTCAGATTTTCAGTTTAATGCAATCATGACCAAGACAGCAGCTCAAACAGTGATGAGAAGAAGGCCACAAAAATCTTTAAGAGTAAAATTCCTCTCAAATGAGGGCTTTAGGATTCATATAAACACCATACCTGGATGCTGTCCAGTGAGCACAATCCTGAGGCTTCAGAAAAGCAGTAACATCAGAACATGTTGACATGCCTTGTAATATTTAGGTTCAAGTGAATTCTTAAATCTCTTAATTTACAAGGCTTCCTATACATGCACCCTCTGAGAATACAGAATTACTTCTAAGCTCTGTCAAAACACTGAAACTCTATTCAGTTACAAGACAAAACTTAATGCAAAACATACTTGTGACACCAATGCCGAAGGAATATTAACGTCTGTAAGCAAATGTAGGTTCCAGCTGCTAGAAGAAAAGCTTCCTTGGGAAAAAAGCTGACATTGAGGACATCAGCAGCAGAGAGCAAGCTTGAAGCAGCTATTTTAACCAGACATCTCTGGTATCCCAGACCAGGTACAGAGTGCTCCAAAGAATCTTGCAGCCTGAAATACTTATGTTTTTCCAAGGAGACTTCTATGATTGGATTTTATTATGGCATCCTCTTGTAAGCACGGGAAGTCTTTAATTTCCCACACTATCTCAACTGGAAACTGAAACCTTGTAATAATGCATCATTTGCTCCTGGATAGCAGTGAAATACCAGCCTTCCCAGCTGCAGTAAACTGTAAGAAACCAAATCTTCTCTTTTTTTTTTTGTAAAAAAAAAAAAAACCAAACCTGTGTGGGAGATGAGATTACACAATGTAAGAGTGGTCTTTTTTTTTCCAGCAGAAATTACCACCTCACAAAGGAGGATCACATTTAAAGTAGTTGTTTAGGATCATCTACTGCTAATCCTAGCACTGATTTCCTTTTAAAGAAAACATACTTAAATACTAAATATGGTAACAACTAAACCTAAAAAGAGAACTGCTTCCTGCTCACCCCAACTCCTACATCCTTACAACAAAGAAATACTGAGGTCTTCTACTTCATAGTCAGATCTAGGCAGAGAAGATGCAAGAATTCAACACAAAGAATTCAAGGCTGATCTGTGGGATTATGTATGTTAGAAAAGGTCTGTCTATATTCATATTGAAATTCAAGAAGTTGCAGAAGATTCTGAAAAGAGATCTTAAAATCCAAAGAATTCTTCAAGGTTAGCCATTTATAAGGAGAAGCTAAGACACTAAAAACATTTAACAAAGAGAAGAAAAATAAATTAAGTTCTACAGTAGTAAACTGACCTGTATTAGCTCTTCTTTTTGCATGATCAGAAGCTGTCTTAAAGCTATGTCTCTTTTCTGCATAAAACAAAGGGTTTTCTGCCATCAAAAACAATTTCAGAAGAAAATAGCTTTAATATAATTTTTTGACTTATGTTTTACTTCAGTTTTCAGAAGGAAAAGCAGCTACACAATACCATTACTGAAGTCATGAGAGTTCTCCAGCTTAGACACATCATGTGTTGTGACTAATGCACATAATCAAAATTAAGCAACCCAATCCAGTCCACTGCACTTTAACACTTTTACATATAACTTCTGTTTAATAAATTGATTTGAATTAATTAATAAATTTATTTGAATATACTAATAGTGATAGAACTTTTTTTGATGCTGTAGGTGCATTTTGCTTTCATGGATTATGTTACAGATAGCAGATACACCACAAACTTACCTTCAATAATCCTATTATATGTTCTAGGCCAAGACCATGTAAAAACACTTCCATGTCATCAAAATTTGAATAGGAACTGTAAATATAATTGATGAGATTTGAGATGAAAACAGTGGAATTTAAAAAAATAAAAGACATCCAGAACAAAACACTATAAAAGAGCTCCCAAGGCAAAGCAGTGTCAGACCTAAAGTTGTACACACCTACTGATGACAGTAGTATCTTATAACAATCATGGCGTACAATTTAATCTACCAAAATTTTAGAAATGGATTTTCTGTCTAATGAGTTGAATTGAGCCTAAAGGGAATGATTTTCACAAATATATGTCATTTTAAGTAGCAAAATGTTCCAACTGAACGTTAGAGCTGGGTTGCAAAGGCCTAAAAAGTTTTTAAGTACGGTTAAGGAAGATGACGATGAATTCTTATCAGATAACATTCATATAATTTGGACTCAGCCAACAACCATTACCCTTCCAGTTTCATTTAAACCAAAAAAGTTTATAAGACAGGCATGTCCGTAACTAAAGATAGTGGAAATTAGTCCGTTAAGAAGTTTATTGTCAGAAGACTACTCTTCAAAAGGTAGGCTGAGGAGCTAGTACACTCCACTACAGGTTCAGAATTTAACATTTATAAACAAAAGTAAATATCAATTTTGATTCCCCACCCAACCAAAAGATATAAAAATATAAGAAAAAATATCTAAATAGCTTTCAACAACCAGATGAACAACTATAATGAACAGAATTAAACCAAAAAGGAAAAAAATAATTTAAAAAAATGCAGAAAGGACTACTGCAATAGCTACAGCAAATCCTTTGCAAAAACCCTGAGTTAAGATGGCTTGCTCCATCTTATTGTAGGTCCTGAAATGAATGTTTATCCTCTTTTTACATCAAAGACCTAAAGAGCTCATATCAAAATTTGTAAAAACCAAAACCAAACCCCAACAAAACAAGCAACATCTCCCCCTCCCCCCTCCAAAAAAACCCACAAACCCAAAACCCCACAAAGCAAAATACCTCTCTGAAAATTGTTCTGAATACATAAGAAAATATTTCAGGTTTGCACATTGAGAATCTCGCATTCCAGGATTTCTGGCATTTAAGTATACCTTACGTATAGGGTATCCCTTTATGAGGATGGACACCCTAAATCATGTATGAAGAAGCTTATGCAACTTCCACACTGTAACAAGTCAATAATTCTGTGAGCATGCCTTCTGTCAGCAGGCAAAATATAAAAAGAGTTTAAAATAATTTTAATAGAGTTTAAAGCCATCTTCTCTACCATGAAGTTGTGTAGAGTTGTGTCATCCTCTGCCTGATTCTTCCCCCCTCAAGACACAGACAGCAACAACCAGTCTTTGAAGTAAGCAATTCACGTAGACATTCAAACATTGTACATACAGACAATGTCCCTCAACTGGCAAGAGAAGACAGTGTGTGATCATCCTGCACTCATTAAATCTTTTTATTCAGGCATTCAAAGTGCCTAGTTTGCAAAGGTTTTGCGAGTCCTTGGGTAACTTAAGACTTTTGGTTCTGCTAAAGGTGCAAGGACAGGACATTTTTGCCCTGGATCAAAGAAAGGGCCATTCAGCACCCAGACAATAACTTGAAAGCCCCTGAACCAGAAAAGAACCTAATCCAGGAACCGAAGAAAGGAAATTCCTGCCAGGTATGTGCATTTCCTTGTATAGACCAGGGCTCTGGAGCCAGGACAACTGTCTAATTAGGATGGCAGATAGCAATGACTGAAGCCATGCTCACTACCTAAGGATGATAAAAGGATGACAAGCTATACTCACTGACCCTGCATGGCGGGGCACAACTGATACCCAGTACCAGATGATGCATTAGGAGCAACTGAGAGAAAAGGGACTTGAGAAGACAACTGGCAATGCCAGTGATGAAAATTATGCAGGCAAATGGCAGGAAGGACACATCCAGATCAAGGAACTACAATGGAATAAACACAGGTATCAGTGTACCTTTTGACTATCACAAGATAAAAAACCCCCAACTCACTAGGGGATGGCTATGTGTGTGTGTGTGGAAACAGATAAGCTATATCTGTCCGAAAAGGTACTTAACAGTCAGACATCTGGTATACTGCAGGGGACTGTTTCCTGAAACCAAAAATTCTACTAATTACAAGAAACGCTCAAAATTATGAAACATCAGAACTAGCTCGTTAGTATAAAAATCCTTGAGCTTGACAGAAATGTCTGTTCATACAAACAAATCAGTTGCTCATCTGATGCAGAGAAAACCAGCAGAGTTTAGAAAAAGACTACTGACACATTGTGAAATCCTGGAAGCCCAAGAACTGCCTAATATAGACTTACATTTGCATAGCTAGACATCTGGCTGCGATAAAGTCTTTTAAGCAGGCTTCAGAACTTCAGCGTCCTATTTTAAAAGCTTATAAAGATTACTCAGACACTAGTAGAATGTCCTCTAGCAACTTTCAGGTTTCAACAGCACTAAATTTATTTGGGCAACCACTGCATAATGTTTGTTTATTTCCTTATACCAGAAAAAGCCTGGGAAACTTCCTAAATAACCTAAACCTCTTAAAAAGAAGAGAGATGTGTTCTAACACAGAGGTTGTTAAGTACAGACTCTGTCTAGGAGTACAAGTCTTTGTGAAGAGTACAAGACCAAACTATTTAAAGGAATGTCACTTTCATGGCAAGTATACAGGGACTCAAAAGATGATCCCCAAGGAGCAGACAGAGCCCATGCAAGACCTGGTTCATAGATGGGGAGATATGCCCAGAACAACGCTTTTAGGAATCAATGAGTAGTAAGATTCAAGAACAAAGAGGACAGCATAGATAATTGATTTTACCACACAAAACCTTCACCCGTGTGGCCCAAGAAGTACCTCTAAGATGATTGCAGCTGAAGCACGAGAGAATAAAAATCTAATTGATATATCTAGCCTGGTGAGGCTTTGTCTGAAACGAGGTACCTCTGAGACTGAGACTACCACAATGTGAGCTGCTACCTAGTGAACTGCCATCAGCTTAATGATACAAAACCAGGGCATTTCAAATTCAGCATGACCTGGCTGAGCAGGGACATAATGACTCAATCTGACCAACCAGGTCAGACTATGGGCATTGGAAGTTGTCTTCTCAATACCACGCAGCTCAAGAAGGCAAGCGGATGGTTTGTTGAGGACTTCTTAGCCAATATGTTCTGGGACAAAACTGTACCGTAGATCTCTAAAGTTCCCAAAGCAGGGTCTGATTTCAGACATAGGACACCTGCAAGCTTCAGGGTCAGTGGCACGCTATGCAAAAAGTTATACAGCTTAACTGGTGTTCATACTTAATTGCGACTCTCATATATGCAGAAAAAAAGAAAAGGGCACGTCTCTCCCTGGTGGCATGAAGCTGAAAACAGGCATTCAGTGAAAGTACCAAAAATTTAACATCAAACGAAGATAATCACAAAACAAGGAGTATCCAGCCGGGGAGCATGCAAATTTAACAGAACTTACAGAATCATAGAATGGTTTGGGTTGGAAAGGACCTTAAAGATCATCAAGTTTCAACCCCCCTGCCATGGGCAGGGACACCCTCCATTATACCAGGTTGCTCAAAGCCTCATCAAGCCTGGCCTTGAATACCTCCAGGGATGGGGCATCGACAACCTCCCTGGGCAACCTGTGCCAGTGTCTCACTACCCTCATAGTGAAAAATTTCTTCCTAATGTCTAGTCTAAATTTACCCTCTTTTAGCTTATACCTGTTGCCCCTTGTACTCTCACTGCACTCCCTGATACAGAGTGCCTCCCCATCTCTCCTGTAGCCCCCTTCAGGTACTGGAAGGCTGCTATTAAGGCTCCTCGGAGCCTTCTCTTCTCCAGGCTGAACAACCCCAACTCTTTCAGCCTGTCCCCATACGGGAGGTGCTCTAGACCTCTATGATTAATTTTGTGGCTCTCCTCTGGACTCTCTCCCACAGGTCCAACTTAAATGAACTGAAGTGACATTGGACCCTGGCTCTACTACACTTTACACCAAGTGAGAAGAAGGAAAGATCTAGAACATGCTCTTTGTTTATAACACAAAGGAACTTTGCAATCTTGAAAAACTAATACTTCATACTTACTGTGGGCTCTTGGTACCACTCCAAACAATACACAACATGTATTAGTACAACTTAATAATTGATACGAACAAATACAGTCTCTTAGGCATGTTTAAGCTAAAATTACATTATGACTGTATTTACCCAACTCTGTGGTCAGGGACAGCTGTCCAAAATTTGTAGATAGCCTCTTGCTTAATTGTTTCACCGCATCTCCTTTGCGAATGATTTGCAGCCAAAGAGAGTAAACTATAAATCTGGAGGAGCCAAAATGAATTATTATTCAAAATGCATAACAAAATACAGGATTAAGACTACAAAGATTTCTATAATAAATTACTACTTACAGGGAACAGGAAACATCTGCCACTTCTTCTCAAAAGCATCCAACTACAGCAAGGAATTAAGACTAAACCCACAGAGTTTATCAAGAGTATTTCTGAATTAACCAAATTCCACCACAACGGTAACTGACAGAGCAAAACAGTCTATATAAGGTAGTCTAAAATTTTAGCATCTGTTACTACAGAAGCAGCAATACACCAACATACTCATTTTTGTGGTTTGTGGACAAGGGAATACTCAAGGGAATAAGATCCCTAAAGAGCATAAGGCATATGACTGCTTTAATGTCTCAATTTCTAGTGCATATATAGGCACAATATTTAACAATTTACAACTGACAGTCTAAGTTAACTCTGACAGATAGGGATTCTTTCAGCTGATTAAAGAAGCAAGCCTTCTGCCAGACATCACTATGCATTAGTGATGGATTCCAGAAACTGAATTGTCCTTGTTCAAGTTTTGAGATAGTTACTAGAAAATTCAGCAAAACAAGCAGAATCTCATTAAACCTAAATGAATGGTGAAACCATGTTCCTGAAATTCAGGTAACTAGCCATTTATATATATATATATATATATATATACATATATACACATATATACACATACATACATACACACACACACACACATCTATGTATATGTATGTATGGTGGGTTGATCCTGGCTAGCAAATAGGCCCCTACCCAGCCACTCACTCACTGTCTCCCCAGCAGGATGGGAGAGAATCAGAAAGGTAAAAGTGAGAAAAAATTAATGGGTTGAGATAAATATGGTTTAATAAGTGAAGAAGAAGAAAAAAAAAACACCCCACAACCCAAAACCCAAGTGATGCAAAGGCATTCACTCACCACCTCGCACAAGGAGACCAATGCCAAGTCAGTCTCCAAGCAATGGCTACTTCAGAAAAACTCCACCTACAACTTTATTGCTGAGCATGACATTGTATGGTATGGAGTATCCCTTGGGTCAGTTATTTTGGCTTGTGCCCCCTCCCAACCTCTTGCTTATTCACAACCTGTTTGCTGAGAGTGTGGGACAGAATGAAAAACAGAAAAGGCCTTGATGCTACACAAGCACTGCTCAGCCATAGCTAAAATACTGGTGGGTTATCAACACTGTTTTGGTCACAAATCTAAAACACAGCACCATACAGACTGTTAGGAAGCTAAGTAACCCCATCCAGACAAACCCAGAACAATATGTAAGAAAAATCTCCCCTCCCAGATGTAGTTTCTGCAGACATAGTCTATATGACAGCCTTTGGGTTGTGAACAGCCTGAAGAGCAGACCCTCAACGTGGAAGAAGCTCATGGCCATTAAATATCTCAATACCATCTGCAAGACTTTGCAGTAACTGTGTGAAAGTTAGCGCTTCACAGGTTAAGAGGCAAGACCCACCTCTCAAGTGTGAGGAGCTTGTATTCTCTCCATGTCAGAGAAAGTTGTGTTATAAGACTATATGGCTTTAGCCTGCTGAACAAGTCATTTATCAAAGGCAGAAAGCATTTGTAGCCCCTTTCAGTAACCTGAGCTAACAGATCACTGTGCCTCAGACACTGATCTTGCTAGCCTACACTGACAGCTTTGTGCATAGTTATCATTTTTCCTCCTGCCTAGCCCTGGAATCTGGTAGGGACAAAAAACATCAAACAAAAAACAAGACAGAAAGAGAAAGAAAGAGAGAAAAAGAACGTGTAAAATAAATCACAATTCACTAGAGTGAATTATATATTTTTGAAGAGTCACTGCAAAAAGTCACATCATCGGCAAGAGCAACTCAAAGCAAAATACACAAAAGTCTGGTCTGATTGATCCACCATGCACTATCTAGTAACAGCAGTAAACAGATTTTTTTTTTTTTAGGAGAATATATGTTGTCTTCAGCAGCTCCCTCTCTACACTGATAATTAGTGGCTGCTCTTCCAATGATCTGATGACCAATTCACATTATTTTACACCTTCTTGCCTCCCAAGAATGGATTTTGAAGATGGACAGTACCAACTCCCCCCCTTTTTAGCTCTACCCTTTTCACTTCCAAATTTAAGCACAAACTATACACTGCAAATTAGTTTCACATCCACATTCTCTCACACACTTTGGCAGATAAAAAAACCAACCCATTATGTTTTTACTTTTCATATAAACTTTACTAAAATGAATAATCCTTTGTTCCCTATTCCAAATCTGGAGCAAGGATTCTGGAAAAATAATTTTAAAAAAAGGTTCCCAAATTTTTACTGTACAGCATTTAAAGCCCTGTGAAAAGTGGGGATAGAACAGAAAACAGTGTGTATAGACATAATAGCACAAGTGTTCAACCAGCTGCCGTGATTTAGTTATTAAATTAACACTTCTACAGAAAATTATACAATTAATGAACAGATTTTTGAGGCAAAAAGAATTTGCATTTCAAAGATAAATTAAATACCTCTGAATGTTTATTAATTTTTGCTAGCTCTGCTGCTGTGTTCCCATCCTTAGTCTGTAGATTTTTGTCAGCTCCCAGTTCAAGTAACTTAAAGATTACACTTTTATGTCCATGCTGTGCTGCCCATATTAATGCCTGCAAAGAACAATTTTGTTTTACCAAGTTTACATATGGAGCAAAAAAGAACAGAGGTTCAATCAATAATGCAACCTTTACAAGCTCTTACACGGTAGAATTGTCTGGAGACAAAGACAAGTAATGCAAAAGAATCTCCAAGTGGTGTTAAAGCAGAATAATATACCAATGAGTATTTCTGAGAAAGTTATACGCAGAAACAAGATTGTGGGTTCTTATTTTTAATTTTTTTTACGATTAATTACAATACAAAGAAGTAAATCACTTACTGAATATCCATTTTCATCTTGAGCATTTATGTGTGAACCATGAGCGACAAGAAGAGCAACAACCTGGGGACAGTCTTTTCTAGCTGCATACATCAGTGGAGTCATTTGTCTCCTGAAAGAAAAGGAGACAGGTGAAAAAAAATTATTTCAAGACATCAAAATCCACTGCATTATCCAGTAGAGCACCTCAGTTCTGTAAAGATTCTCTGTTCTGTGGAAGTACTAAACAGATGATGAAAGCCCAAGACACCACATTCATGCTTCAGCACAAGGGTTTACTTAAATGAGTTGCTGAATCTGTACATTCTGTTATGTCCTGTTAGCAATTTTAAAATCTTTTAAGAGGTGGCATTTATTTTCTGATTGAAATGAAGCCAAAAATTCAACTGTTGTCCTCCACAAGAAGGAAACTTAGAGGAAACTAAACAAGTGTCTTGCAGGAGCCTAGAACATAGACCTACAGTACTGTGAGAAAAAGTAAAAAAACAGAAAGTAAAAAACAATGTTTCTCACCTCTAAATTCAAGTAGCATATTACCACACAAACAACCTTAATATGTCATGCTATGAAACACAGGAGCTCGGTGACTAAATCACTTCTGGTTTTTTGTAGTTCAGAAAACCAGCTTGTAAAGACCATCTCTCCTGCTGCTACCACAGACCCAGCAGCAGGCCTCTCACTTAGCACATCTATGTGCTTAATGAGAAGGGAATAAGCATAACTGCAGATCATGGTTTTCACCCCACTAAAAGCAGAGAATACCATCAAATCAACCATTTATTCCCTCAATGGGAAAAAAAGTGTCACTTTCATTTTTTACTTCAAAAATTGCTTTTAAAAGACTCTGTAAGTGATGAATTCTACATATAGTTTAATTTAAATCCAAAATTCTGAAAAGAAATACGCAGTTTTGTGGAGGGTAAGCTGTAAACATAACTGAGAACAACAACTATGTACGTACTTGCAAAACCCTCTCTGGTAAAAACAATGTAAGCAAAAGAATCCCATGTCACACAACTCTTGTGGGTGTGCACAGGTGCAATACATATTATCAGCATTCAGACAGTCTGCCCCCTCCCCGGGTATGCCCACAAAGAGTCTTCAGAGAATTACATACAAATATCATGCTGAAAATCTTGACTTTTCAAGCACTAATGCTAAATGCAAAGCAAAATATTTTTGCCCTTTATTCTATTTGTTTTCTGTAACCAGAAGTGTGTGTGTGTTGAAGCTTTCTCTCCTACACATAGCAGTTTCTTAAAACAGCTGAATGAGTACTTACAGACACACATTTACCATTATTTTTTTTTTATTTTTGAAAACCATGATAACAACAGCCTACTGATCTTATGCTTCTATTCAGATACTTATAAGATTAAGCCATTGTGAATTGCTCTGAATATTTTGAAAGAAAAAAAATATCGCTCAAAAGCTTCTCTTAGAAACACATGCCTGATACTTATTCTTTGGTGGAATAAGACTGCAGAATTTACAAAAATGCAGTATTGGAGGACAAAGATGTGAAGGTTCTGGCTGCTATGAAGTAATCAGATTTAAGCTAAAATATTTTACTAGTGTTGTTCAATTAAAATTTATTGTATCTTAAAATGCATTTTTTTTCCTGGAAAACTATGATGTATTGCTTTTAATGTACAGCTCTATGTCAAAAATACACTGTCAAAAATTTACTATATCTTGTTAGGAGATACCCGAGGGGAGGATCGGTCTTTCCAATATTGTTTCTTAATAATAAATTCAACACCGACCTCTAGAGGGACCCCAAAAAGTGTATGTATACCAAAGCAGCTGCCTTAAAAAAATAGCCTTTCTGCCTACTTCCAGAGTATTGCTAGAACTAAGGCTCTGCTCATCTTTCCTTGTTATTGCTCATTCACAAAAGCATAATATTTTGTCTTATGCAAACACAGTTAAAAGTACATTAATATTATAAAAAAATTCAGTTATATTATAAATTTGAAAGAGCCCTATCACAGGGAAAAAAAGTAAATTACTTGGAGACGAGCAGAATGAAAGCTAACCAGGCCTTCAAGACATACAGGCACTCAGAGAAAGGAACTTGGTAATGAAATTAAAAGATTTGCATCAGTGTATAACTAATTCGATTTATTCCATCAACACTGCAAAATCAGAAGTTGTGACTGAATACAAGGAGACATTTTTCACCTCGAGGCATAGTGAATTGGTGGAACTGGTTGCTCAGAGAAATTTTGTAGTCTCTGTCTTTGGTGGGTTTTAAGACCAGATGGCAACCTAGCCCAATGTCATAGAGGAGGTGTCTTTAAGGAAGAAGTTGGACTAGAGACCTCCTGAGGTCCCTTCACATTACCCTGTGATCCTATGAAGATTACCATAAAAATAGAGAAAAAGACACTGCCATCTGCCCCATAACTTAACAACTAACTGATAAGATAGTGAGATATAAATATCTATATAGAGACAAATATCTATAGATACCTATATTTTAAAGAATGTAGACTACACCCCAGTAATTTGTAGCAACAGAAATCAAACCTGCTTGCCCCATGTGGACACTCACTCCCACGCTTATTTCTATTCAGTGGCAGGTAGCCAGACTTTCCATGCTATCACCTTTGAAGTATTTACATCTGACTCCAAAAGCAGTCCATTCATGCCTGTTTTCATTTTCATTTCTTCTGCTCTCAACCTTCCCTACCCTCCTTTTTTTTTTGTTAGAACTTGCACACTGCTACTACCTCACAATTACCTGCTGCTTTTTCAAAGGAAAAATACTGAACAAAATTCCAGTGGCTACAGAACAGTCTTTTCTCCAAATAACACCATGTAGTGGTTACAGCTGTACAGTACTGCAGACATGGTATCAAGGCAAGAACTCAGTGACATTAAAGCCACTCAAAAAGTTTCTCCACTTTAAGTAAAACTCAATAAACATGACTTTTAAAAGGTCCAGCAACATGAATACCCAATTTTCAAGCATTCAGTTTTAATGTTCAAGTTTTAATTTCAAAGGCTACAAGCTGTTTCAAGGTAGAAACAGAAATAGTGCTGCATAAATTTGCAATTTCTTTCACTCATCACTGCATATGAGGGGGTACCATTTAACGTCTTGGACACGTGCTGCACAGGCACCACCTCAGAAAGCAAGGTCCATTTACAGTACGTCCACAAGAGGGAGACCAGAGCATTAGGGAAAACAAATCCTGTTTTCCTAACCCTGTAAAAACACCTTCAAATACAACAGCAAGCTTTAAGACGCCAAATTCACTGTTTCTTGCTAAAGTTGAACCGAAATTAAATGTGTAAGTACAACTTGGTACAATCTAAAAACGTACATAGAAGCCGTAGTGATAACCATCCAGATAAAATACCTGAAGAATTCTTTTGCCATATTGAGGAACTGCGTAGACATTTGCATTCCAGCAATCTGGCTTGCAGAAGACCCTCTTGTTCAAACACCTGTAAAGTCCTTTTGTATGCCACAATTTGCCATGACATATGCCCATATTGAACACAATAGTCAACAAATAAATATCTTAAAAGGCATACAAGCAATTTATTAATTAAGCATGATGTCTGTTCCAACTATGTTTGCTTCCAGCTATGCAGCACCTAAATAAAAAGCAAGGAATTCTTCACTGGTTTCACACAAATGAAGGAATTTTTGTTTGTTTTTATCTTTACTTCTCCTTGCTTTTATGTTAAGGCTGGAGGAAAAAACAAAACCAAAAGGTTTTTCAGTTTTCAGGGCCATCCAAAACTTTGCATGTGACATCTACACAAAGATACAAGAACAGGTTCTCATAGGCTCACTTCATCCTGTCCAAAAAATGGGGCAAAACATAATCACAAGAAAGCAAGCTGAGTGGAACAGCCCTAAAAGCTACGACTTGGAGCCTCCTAATGTGGATAAGCACATGCCATGACAAAACCAGGTGATACAGTGACAGCTATCCCACCGAAAAAATGTCCCGAGTACTTGTCTGTTACCACTAAGCTGAATCTGTGGTGCAGAATTCACCACACCTGACAAAGACGAAATCTTATGTTTGGGACCCTGCTCTCAAACAAGACTAAGTTCACCTTCTTGGAAAATCTTAGAAGAGGGAGGAGAGGAAGAGAAGAGGTATTCCATCTAGACACAGGTTTCCTGCCGTCAAGGGGCTTATCTGTAGAAAATTTAGTATTTCAGGTTGTGATCTTGAGAAGTATAAGCTGTATGTAAAGTCTCATAACTGGATAAATGTTTATTAGCTAGATCCGTGTACCACTAACATTAGAAAAAAATACTGCAGGTAGAAAACAATTTAACCTTACGAGTTTAGTCTCAGTCTTTTCTTGTTGAGATCCCAAAGCAATGACATGGTGCTACAAGATACTAATACTTCAGTCTATTGATCTGCAAACTGAACGCTGCTTCAGATAACCAGGAAGCATCTTCAAAAGCTTTTGAGAGAGTTTTGCCATGCCAGTTCCGTACATTAAGCTTCTAACTGTGAAATGAAACGGTAACAATGTGTCCACAGCAACAGAAGGAAAGATATTTGTCCCTTTTCTGGGTTGGGGTCTTCAGTGATGAGGTGGGAGACAAATAGTATTGGAAGAACATACTTCAGCATACTGTGAGCTGCAAGATACTTTTTCCAGGCACTGTTTGCTGGGGCAAGGCAGGAGAGTCCCCCACCTTCTTGAAGCAGATCTTGTTAGGTGAATGGAATGTACAGCTCCAGAAAGAAGGTTGGGCTGTAAAATGTGACAGCTTAGTTTCAAGTTCCCTAGCTTTTGGCTTCATTTCAGATTCCCAATTCTTGTATCTTTCTGCTTCTGTACACTTTACACGATTGTTTTAAAATTTAAAAAGGCATCTGTGTAAGCTCTACAGCACACAGAGGTGGGAAGGTAGACAGCTATAAACTTACCTTCATATGACTAGAAAAATACAAAGGATGTGATTATAAAAGGGATTAACATAAAAATTAACGAGGATGGCAGAACTCTATGCTATGACACATCCTGCCTGATTACCCTATCCTACATCCTCACTCCATCACATTCCTACAACCAAGCTGATTCAGCTGAAGACATGCACACTTTGATGTAAAGCAGAAAAACAAATGAGTTATCTGCACAACCAGAAACTTCTCAGACCATTTTCAACCTTACTTTCAAAGTGTGGGTAAAGTCTCCAGTCAAGAAATTCAGTACATACACATGGAATCTACTCCACCTTTCGAATGAAAGGGTAATTCTCTGTCATGTAAAAAATCCAAACCAATTCTATGCAAATAACCTATGATCAGGGTAAACTAGTAGCAAGGACAGGAAGTTTAACATAATTGTGTTGCTGATATAATGCTAGTAGTTTCAGTGCTGGTTTTGTTTCTGTTTTACATAAAGGCTGCCCAGGTGACATTCCAAGACATTGCAGTACATCGTCAGAATGCTTCTGTGAAAAACAGCACCTAATGTTGCTACTGTCCCTGAACATTTTATACCTCTGCCCAGAAAGCATGATCAACATTTGTAAGCCTATTGGTACCACTGCACAGTCAATATTAGGCAAGAAAAGTACAGACATCTATTTCAGTGTCTAGACTCATCACCTCTACCAAAAGATCTGAAGTGAATCAAAGATCTTGACTCAATCAGTATTAAATCCCCTGATTTTCTTGCCCCAGCCATAAAACACACTGTAGTGCATTAACTTTTCCCAAGCTATTTACCTTTACCAAAATGCACTGCCTTCTCATTTGGCATGGTTAACTAGCACACAATGATCACAGAATCACAGAATGTTAGGGATTGGAAGGGACCTCGAAAGATCATCTAGTCCAATCCCCCTGCCGGAGCAGGAACACCTAGATCAGATCGCACAGGAACGCATCCAGGCGGGCTTTGAATGTCTCCAGAGAAGGAGACTCCACACCCTCTCTGGGCAGCCTGTTCCAGTGCTCTGTCACCCTCACTGTGAAGAAGTTTTTTCTCATATTCAAGTGGAACTTCCTATGTTCCAGCTTGAGCCCATTGCCCCTTGTCCTATCACTAGATGTCA
>WKFP01014719.1:388242-438224 GCA_011057875.1 Pterocles orientalis | reverse complement strand
TCCATCCTCCTGACACTCACCCTTCACATATTTATAAACATTGACTAGGTCACCCCTCAGTCTCCTCTTTTCCAGACTAAAGAGACCCAGCTCTCTCAGCCTTTCCTCATAAGGGAGATGCTCCATTCCCTTAATCATCCTTGTGGCTCTGCGCTGGACTCTCTCCAGCAGTTCCCTGTCCTTCCTGAACTGCGGGGCCCAGAACTGGACACAATATTCCAGATGCGGTCTCACCAGGGCAGAGTAGAGGGGGAGGAGATAATGCCAAGGTCTTTGAAAATATTATGTGGCAGCGCAGACTTGCTATCTTATCAGCAGCAATAAACATCTTGCTAGAACAGAAGTGTTACACAATTTCTTTATTGTGACTACACAACCTGAAGAGACCTACTCCATTATCAACTTCTCAAGAGGGCAAACTAGAACAAGACTTTCACCATGAAACCATTTGTGATACTCCTCAAGACTGCTCTGAATGTAAGCAGAAGCAAACATACGCAGGCAATTTAATACCAGACCTGAGCAGTGATTATATTTTCATGTATACACATTCACATACACGTCAGTATGCTTCAGTCTCAACTTTTCATTTGTACAATGACAAAAGACAGAAAAAGGTCTCCTTCTTCTAATACCCTAAAAAAAGAAAAAATTAAGACTTTCTGAAGACTTTAAACATACACTAAATTTATAACCACTTTAGAGCAGAAACACTGAAGACTTGGTCATTGACCAGGATTCAATTGTGCTACAAATTTTCAGAGCGAGAAGAAAAAAAGTCACACAAACAAAATCAAACCTCCACATATCCCATACAGAACAATAAACAAAGAGCTTATGTCAACATAAAGGAGGTTTCAGTCACTCACCTGTCTGTACCTTCTTCTAGCAAAGAGCTATTGGCATGAAACATCAACTCACAACACTCTCCTTACTGGCAAAGCCATTAGCTTTTTTCTACTCTACTTTATATAAACAAGAACTTGGAGGATGCCATCACTAAAATCCACATTTGCTGAACAACCTATGACATGTAACCCTAGACGTAGTAATTTAGTTATCAGCTGGTCAGGCCTTTTCCTTCTGCCTATAACAAAAATCACAGCTTAACACTAATAAAACCAGTTTACCTTTAAGAAAGCACTGCAGGTTAAAAGAGGTTTGTTTGGTTTTTTTTTTTTTTAAGACTGCTTAAGTATTTCCAGGCCTTACAAAAGGATAAAGCATATAATTTACATTTTGGAGCAAGAGGAAGGTGAATGATACAAAATAAGCAGAACAAATTTCTCAAGGTAGCATTCACTTAAGCACTTGGGCTATAGCTGCTCTGCAAAGACTATACAGAGCAGGTCTTACAACACCTTTTTTCACCTAGCTATTACCTTACTTCTTGTTCATCTTTCAAAACCCTGCAGTTAGCATTTATGCTTTGACACACTACATTCTCATTAACAAAACTATTTACAGCCATCAGGATTCAGTTCCCAATTTTAACTTGCCAAATAACAGAAGTTACTCTACTGAATACTTTCTCCTCAGTACTCTATCCTATTGCAAAGAAACCACCTTCTTTCTTAGACTGCATTTATCAGCTTATTTCTCACTAGTCTTTCCATACTTCATGAATTGGACCAAAAAAAAATTGCAGGTTTCTGTGTATTATCAGGAGATGACACAAAATAATAAAGCCTACTAGCTGTCCTGACAGAGCAACAGAGAAAGAATAAATACCAAACTCCACCTTACAACAAAGTTAAGCATTCTGCTTTGCATTCACACACATTCCAGCTGTTGTTGGGACAAAAGAGAAGCTTCCTAAAATCATTCCAGTTCTTAAGTGCTGAGACAGATAAATAATGTGAAGCTTAGTTCTTAACACCTGTGGTAAACTAATCACACAGGAAGTACTCTCATAATAATCTAAACTCACTGACAGTTCTGATGGCCTCCTACAGAACATACTGCTTGCTCTAATGAAATTGGCAAAGTGAGATTGCAGTGCCACAGAGAGGGTCTGTGTTGATCACTATCTTCACAGAGCTGGTTTAATGGGTTTCAACCTGATTTCAGAACAGTGCAAAAAGCCTACAAGGAGCAGCTGCTGCCTAAGCATGTCTAATGATGGAGTAGTAGGCACAGATGTCAAATACTAGAAAGGAAAAAAGAAAAAAGGCAGTACGAAGATTTTTTGAAAAATCCAGAACTTGTCACCTAACTTCTACTTTTTGGGATACCAATATGATATTTCTGATTGTCACTTAATTATCTTTTCATTTGAGAAAGACTACTATTGCAAAAGTGAAAAAAACCACAGCTGTACTCTGTATCTGATGTATGCAAGCATAACTCATATGTTAGCACAAGGTCTTAGGAAACAAAGAGCAAATAAATATTTGTATATAAAGACCAACATACTTTAAGTCTATGTTATGCCTAACATACTCTAAGTTAATTTATAAAGTTTTGCCCTTAAAATTCCCATCTCTTGTATCAGAATCCAAAGTGGTGGGTTTTTTGTTTTGTTTTGGTTTCCCCCCCCCCAGCATTTAGCCAAAGGCCTTTCCAAATGTAAACCTGCAGCTTTGCTCTCTGGCTTACATTTTAAAACACTCAGGACAGAGTTTAACAATGCAAAGACTTCACCCAATTGTTTAAAGTGGAATGTTTATGCTAACATCAGCTATCTGACGGCAAAAATTATTTCAGAATTTGTAGCTTTCTCTTCTGTCATGAAGAATTTTTAGCCTCTCTGATAACTATAAATTAATGGCATTTAAATTTGGTACCAGCCATCACTGACACTTCAGCACAACTGTTTCTGAAAGAGGGCAGATTTAGACTAGACATTAGGAAGAAATTTTTCACTGTGAGGGTGGTGGTGTACTGGAACAGGTTGCCCAGGGAAGCTGTGGATGCCCCATCCCTGGAAGGTGTTCAAGGCCAGGCTGGATGAGGCTTTGAGCAACCTGGTCTAGTGGAGGGTGTCCCTGCCCATGGCAGGGGGGTTGGAACTCGATCTTTAAGGTCCTTTCCAACCCAAACCATTCTGTGATTCTTCCTTGTCTATCAGTACCATGCTCACAGTAACATTCAGGGCCCAGAGCAATTGAATTCTACTAATGAGAACCAACAGGCCTCCAATTCTGTTGTTTTTAGAGGTCTACACAGTCCACATATCTCAGTTGATGTGGTGAAAGAACTCCGGTATGCAAAATGAATTTAAGTTAGTCGAAAAACAAACATTTCCAATTTGACCCAAACAGTACCTTTTCTTCCAGCAGAAGGGAGGACAGTTTATCATAGGTCAGCGCAGAATTTTTTTCTTTATGATGCAAAATGAAACATTGTATCAGTCTATGCAAGTATAGACAATGCACTGCTGAGACACAAAGTGGTAATTCAAGAAACAAGCTGTTACTTGTTTTTAAAAGGAGATTAAATCTCCTTTTAATCTGAATTTTCCAGATTGCACTGGAATAAATCTATGCTATTTACAGATTTTTCTTTTTCCATAGAAGGCTGTCTGTGAAAGGAATACAGCCAGATACCCACAAAAAGCTCAATAAGAAGACATGAATTTAAATAAAGAATTAACTGATTTAACTTGCATCTTTATACAGAAGTGACAGTATGATTTGGGAAAGGCAGAAGATGTATTTCTTGCCCTTATACTGCAGTCAACCACAGTATTAGAATTAGTTTTTATCTTAAATTTATATCTTGTTCAGCTGAGGAACATAGTTAAATTTGATAAAATTGATCATAGCCTTATTTACTCAGATGAATGACTGTACTAGGAGAAATAAATATGGACACTAATCTTACCTTATACAGACAGCAGTGAAATTACAAAAAGTTAATGAAGTACATGTCATCTCAACCAACAACAGCTATAACTAGAAAAATGTCTCTGTATATCAATATTAAATTTTATCTTGTATTCATAGACGTGTTTTTTTTTTTTTTTGGTACCTGCAAGTAAGGTTAGGGTCAGCATTCCTTGACAGAAGCAGTTCTACAGTCTTCAAGATGTTTTCCTCTGAAGCATGTGCAGTACATGCTGCCATCAGCACGCTGTACTTATCTGTTTTGAAACTTGCAGTTAGAGAATTACATATATAAACACCATGCTAATCCAGAACTTCCTTTAAAAGCCTTTACATTTGCTAGAGTTGTTAATGGGGTTCTGCTACTCTAAGATATTCAGAAAGGGGTAAGAAACTAATTTTCCTCCTAGTGAAAGACACTAGAATTACCAGGTAAGATAAAGGCATCTGGGAAGAGAAAATATTCAGAAAGATAAGAGTGAATCGTAGCAGTAAAGCATCTACTCCTACTCAAGTTTAGGATACTTCTTAAGTACCCCCAAAAAAACAACCAGTAGGAGTTTAACTACAGATACTTCTCAACTCTTGTTCCACACCAGTAGATTCACTCCCTGTTCCTCCCCACCCCTCCTCAAACAGAAGAAACAGCTGACAGCAAGTTAACTGCAATAGAGAAAAAACAGTGCATGAATTGTATTATAAACAGATAGCAACGTCAATTTTAGGGAGAACAGAGGCCCATGCGAAGGACAGACAACGCAACAAGGCTTTACCATAGGGCTTAAGGTGAAGGAAGTAAGTTTACTCTAGACTACTAGGTGCAGTAGTGGCAGGAGGAAGATTAAAACAATGTTTTTAGATATGGACTTAAAAACATCTACACAGTCCATAAAGATTCATCAAGAGGAACTAGCGTATTTGCTCCAGCTCTGATGCCAGCTGGGTGTTATATGCCACCTTTCCTCACAAATCAGAATTGTGCACCACTGCTGTTTGCCCACAGAACAGAGATCTCCTTTCCCATGGTTCTCCTACAGTGATGTGGGAAACATCACAGCTCAAGGACCTTAGCAAGTTAGTTGGCTGTAGAGTCAATTAGAAGACTGCCATTTGAATAACTGTTCATTTTACTTATTGCACAAACTTGTTCACAAGTCCAAACATGCCTTTAATAATTTGTTTTAACAAGTATAATTTTAGCTGTGCCTACTTCAGACCGTACCATGAAGTGCTACAACATATTTTCTAACTTTCTTGTAGAAATTTTAAGAATGTTTATATTAACATCTTTATTCTTAACTGAGGTCAGATTTTATTATGTTTAAACATGAGAAGTCTGTTACGCACTTTACCCCCTTCTGCTCTACTTACTTTATTTCTTACCAATTCTTGTACCTCATCCCTTCAAACACCTTAGTTTCGCATTTTTCTGTTTTTTTAATATACCATCTTTTAATTTTCAGCTACCTCATGTAGAAGTTCCACCACACATAAATCAGTGTGTTAAATGAAAAACTAACTTTCAGAGAGCCACTTAAACTCCTGAACAGTAAGCAATTAACATTTCAGTAAATTACTTGATACACTGACAGATTTTTACTCAAAATGTTTAACCCAGGTATCAATAACAACATGAACAGAAAGATGGCAGGACTTTGAACAAAGGTAGTGATAAGCACGGTCAATCTGGGAATGATATCTAGGAGTTACCTGTAGTTATATTTGTATTCAGTATTTCAGGTAGTGATAAAGAGTGTGAAATTCATTTCTGTTAGCCTACCTGCAGCTCATACATGTGAGCAAAAGAAGGGATAGAAACACCTTAGAATTCTCAGGTTTCTCTTTTGCATAGAAAAACTGGTAAGAGAGTGTAAAAAAGATTGGTTTATGTCCAGCCTAGTGGAAAAACCCAGAAGAGCCACTGAATTTACTCCTCAAGGATGCTGCATTCTGATACCATCACGTAGTGAATGGTATATTAGTTCCTTGTTCTCCACAATGACCAAAAAGAGTAAAATTAAGTAACCATTTACGAAGAATGACTGAAATCTGACAAAAGGTGATTAACAGTATAACTATTATTAGGATTACAGGCATTATAGGATAATTAGTACAGGTTAACTTATGCAACTGCAGGACCAGTGACATTTAGTACCACTTTAAGATGGCACAGCTTTACTGAACATATGTGGCCTGACCTGAATCAACGACTTGCAAGAGTGTTCCTGGCAGGATAGTACTCTGTTGCGCAGATGTCCTAGCTACTGCTTCCCTACACAGCCTAACAGGGAAACAAGTTGAGAAACCTGTACAGAATTCCTGAATAGGTATTTCCAAACATTCTTTAAAAAAAAAAAAAATACTTAGGGATTTGGAGGTGTGGGGTAAAGACAGAATGCAACAGAAAGAACAAGAAAAGCCATCAACTGATTACAGATCTGTTCCAAGAACACAATTTTTACTTTAAAACTACTTTTACTTCAAAACTGTGAAAGTTAGACTAGGTCCCAGTTCCACTGTGAGCTTTGATTTTTCCCTACATATGTAAAAAGAGACGAATAAGACAATGTCTGATACTGACCATCACTAGCCAGTACTTTTAATTCACATCTTACCTATTTCAAAACATGCATTAGCACCTCTGTCCAGAAGAAGATGCACTACTGCAAAGTCAGCAACGCTGGCAGCACACATCAGGGGAGTCCATCCAAACTGAAAGCTAGATTCTATGCTTATACCTGCCAAAATATAAAGTCATAACACAGCACCACAATAAACATGCATTTCATAAACCTTACTCTCTGTATGTATCCTTACAAAGGTTACACACTGTTTGCACTTAGTCCTAGGGACAGAAGTCTCACACCATTTTCATTTTTTAATACACCTATATATACACCTATACACTTCTATACCTAGAACACCAGAAAACAACTTTTAGCACCGACACCAAGGAAGCTCTGTTCTCAATCCAAGTACCACAGAAAGACTACATTAAAAACATGTAAGTAATAAATTCAGCTGCAAAAATAATTTCAGAGAAGTGCACAGAATCTGTTTTCTCCACTTATGTGCAATAGCTTCCTTCAATCAAAATGAAAAATTTTGATTCTTGCCAAGTTAAGCGGACTGCTGGGGAAGCAAATTGCTTGTCAGCCAATGAAGATCATACTGACTAGAGTTTTCCTGCTTCACAGCTCCTTTTATTCTCTGCCTTGCAAGGCTGTTAACTAGCAGATACCAGTTTTGCATTCAGTACTAACAAAGTATTATCTCTAGAGAAGAAATAGAAGATTGTGACTTGAATCTTGCATAATCACCAGATTTATTACTATTTATAATAGCCACATCTTCCTTTGTGGCTAGAAATAAGATTGCCAGACAGCCCTCCCAAATTCACCAAGAAACAAGCACCAGACTAAGATACTCATCCAGCAGCTTTCAAATAAAAATCTCTATTTTTGCAATATGAACAAACATCCTTCTTTCAATCCTACCTCAAACATTACTTCCTCTGTAACAGTTTCCATTACCTGGTTCCATATTAGTTGAACAGTGACCATCAATAATTAGAAATACTTCTTTACAAGAGACAGCTCTGAAAAAACCCAACACTGTCCTAAGATATTTGTGACAGTCGACCTATATGCATACCTTTTCTTGCAAAATGTGTATTTACTTTCCCTGCCTTGGCAGTTTGTCAAAGATGTGCTCAGCGTAGCAACATAAGGTCATTAAAGCTGACGGAGTAACAGGTCACTGCTCTGGGATTGATTCTTCAACTGTTTAAGACCACTGATTTGCAGAAGCAATCAGTAAAGAAGGTAACGTTCAATTAGAGCCAGGTCTTGAAGCACTCTTAACACCTGTAACCCCCGCAAGCCACAGAATTTTTCACCAAATCTTCCTCGTAATGCAGGCATACCAGCTGCAGTCCTTTATGTCACAGCACACCAGTCTGCAGTATACAAAACATTTCACTGAAGCCCACAGCCAAGATGTACAAGGAGAGCCAGAAAGTGTCCTTAGCAGTCATATGTGAACTTCCTTGTAGACGAGTCACTTTAAGAACTTAGAAAGCCCACTGAAGTAACACTAGCAGGAAAGGAATACCAGAAAGTTGGCACTCTGTCAACCTTAAGAAGTCCCTTTTCCTCTTGTGAAAAAAAGCAGTTCATGGAACTAGAGGTCCCATCTTGAGCTTTTTATTTTAATACATATCTGAACAATAGTGACAAAAGATCTATGTGGCAGGCATATAGAGACTTATTACAACTCCTGATCAGTATTTTCCTTTCTGCTTTCTTTACACACATAGCAGACAGTATCTGCCAGGATACTGGTGCATTTTCTAAGTTCTAGAAGTAGAATACTCTTTCTTGGCAGTGAAATGTCAAAGCTATGTTACAGCTTGTTTGTCCTGCACGGTTTCCTGCCATCTTCGTAGCGACTGCCTTGAAGTACCACTCGGTATGAAAGTCACAATGCAAACTAGCTAAAGTCTCAGAGCAAGACAAAGAAAGGACTGGAACAGTAACAGTCGTGTCAGTTATAAGAGTTGTTGAGTGAACCACAAATGTCTCCCCTCAGTTACTACTCAGACTCTCTCATTACATGAGCTGTTCCTGAAGTAAGCAGAGTTAGTTCAGCATTTCAAATGACTCTTAAGTAGTCCTATAAGGCAACAGTGAAGCCCAGCAAAAAAATTTTAGCGAAAAATTAGGCCAGATTCAACAACCAGAGAGAGACAAGGTTGCTGCAGTTCCATGCCCCAGGTCCAACCGGTATCGATGGTGAGCGTGTATTCTCAGCAAGCACACACATACACCATCATCTACACCGATCAACACAGACAGAGCACTCACATGAACAGAGACATCACCAATGGTCTCATCCTGCTCCCCGCTGGGATATATCTCCTTCAGCTGCTGGCATCTCAGACACATGAGCCTCTGAGCTCCAGCCCTACTCCTGTGGCTGGCACGCCCTTTCGTTCACTCCAATCTATACAATTGCTGGCACCCAGGCACAAGGGTACTAAGACAGCCCTGGCAGCTCCTTCCTCTGAGTCCATAATTCCTGCCTGCCTTTGGGCCCCTCTGCTCTTCTGGGCTTGTGAAGATGGGCCTGTGATGGGCTGATGGCTTCCATGACAGGCCTGGGAAGAGCTGGGCCATGGTATTATTTGGGCTCTCCCACCTGCCATTCATTACCTCTCTGCGCTCCTTTGTGGGCATGACCAGAAGAGCTTTTCAGTCACAACCTCACAAATTATTTCTAGGAGGCAAAGCAAATACAACATTCTTTCTTACAATCTAAGTAATAGATAAATATCCTCCTCTTTAACCAGGAATGGGGAGAAATACATTCTGGGCCCACACGAGCTCTACAGCAGAAACTATACAAAGCATGTGAATAACGATGAAGCAAAAGAACAGCAAAGGAGGAATTATATTCTTTCTGTGATTACTACAATTTCTCCGGTATCTTTTTCAGATATTTTGTTGACTCTGGCTAGTAACAGTTATGGTGGAAAGGCTGTTTTTATACAGAAAAATGTAACCTCAAATTCAAAACAAGGTTAACAAGGTAATGCCTGAAGACCTATGACTAACCTATATGACCTACATATAGCTTTTAATGCAAAATAATTCCACATTTGTCACACACAAAAAAAGAGATTTTGAAAGACTTTAAGAATGGCTCTTAGTATTAGAATTAATTCATATTTAGATTCAATATATGTAAGGGAAGAGTTACAAAAAGCTTGATTCTAGAAGACCTCTAATAGAAGTATTGATTTCTTTTAGGTCTGTCAGACCTTTGTGCTGTGATTTCACAGTACTTTAAAGCTGAGTTAAAAGAGAGCTGCTGATGTCTCCTGCTGCTGGGCCAGCTATGGTTCTCATCTGAGTGAGGGTTCAGAGTCCTAAACTGGCTGAAAAATTATTCACAGACACACCTGCCCTCACCCTCACAGTTTACTACTACTTTAATTCCCTGAACTGTCTCACAAAAGATCAGATGAGCTCCAGCACTTATGCAAAGAGAGGAGTGGAACAGAGTGCTGAAAAAAACAAGAAAGAAGATTTGACTGTAGCAGCATCTTTGATTAGCCTAAACTGTCGGAAGGTCCTAACTTTTGATTCAATTTGAGGAAAATTAACATATGAACTATATGGTGTTAAGTATTTTACTCACAAAGCAGAGTAAAATGCCCAACTTGTCTTTGAACCTGCCCCTTGGTTGCATTGCTATTTGTGACACACACTTCAGAAACTTGTTATGTTGCCATTTTATAGGAGGTGTAAGAGAAGACATTGTGCTTGTCCATCTCCCAAAGGAGCTCTGTAAAGCTGCCTCAGCACCAAAGATTCTTAAAGCAATGGCTAAGCATACCAGTAGACAACGTTTTCGCTCTGTCTGAACGAATGCCCCAACTGTTGCTAGGAAATCCACTTTCAACACAAACCCTGAGTTTGGTTGAGTGCTGGTAGTGAGCCTTCTACAAGCTCTACTGAACATACACTAAAGGCAACTTTGGACACCAAAGATTTAATCTGAGTACCAATCCTCTGAAGGACAATGTTACCTTTTTTCAGGAACACTTCCTTGTTAAGAGAGGCATTGTGTTCTACCGCTCTGCAGGGACAGCACTGGATGGGTCAAAATTTGCTGTGAATCATATTTTCAGGAAATGATAGATTCTTTTGGGATACTGTCTTGTGCATTTCAGAGAACAGGACATTAGACTACAGGAATCTTTGGCCTGACCTTACGCTCTGACAGATACTTATCCTCATTTTCCAACAGCACAGAACTGCTCATTATGTAGCAGGCATCAACATGGAAAGTGAACTATTGCTGTTTGACTGAAATACAAGCAATTAAAAAAGGATGGCTGTAACAAAACAATTAAGCAATCTGATGTACAGACATCACTAAAAACTCTACCTAAATAAGAATATATTTTTCTCAAAGCAAGACAAAAGATGTACTTCACTCAGTATTAAACCTCTGTGCTTCAGCCTGTGCACTAGTTTTAACTTAATTTTAAAATAAAACCATCCCTCACTGTGGTGAGAAACAGTGTTCTAAAAGGCAAGTAATGTCATTCTTTTAAAACTCAGAAAAACCCCTTTGCTAAGTGGGGAAACTACTTTCTTCCAGCCATAAGACCATTTTTTCCTCAGAGAACAAGCTCTTGGCTACTATATTCTGCTTGCTTGCCGAAGCAGAACTTCCTGACAATTATCACTAGGCAGGTCAACTCAGCTATGCAGTTTTTGATTGCCCTGGATGCTTCAATAAGTGATCCAATCCTCCTAACACTGAATAACAGAAACACATTACAGACAAATACTGAGTAACAGAACAGGGAGAAAGGCTTTTAGTGTTAAGACAAACTACTTTTTAGTGACAAATGCCACATAAACCCTATTAGATCTTTCAGAATCACAAAATCTTTGTCCAGCTGGTATTGCCAGGACAGCAGTATTATACAGGGCACATACCAGAAGCTTAACAGTGCCGTGAGTGATTAAAAAAAAAAAAAAAGAGAATTTCCAAACAGGGGAGGGGGCATTAAAAAAAGGCAGCCTCCCCTTCCTAACCCTCCCAGCAATCTCCAACACCAAAGACCACCCACTGAATTCTCTCAGTTTAAACCACCTCAAATTCCATGTTTGTAATTGATATTTTCAGATTAAAGATGCATCTGAAAACAAAGAAACACCGTATTTCATTGTTCATGTATTATAGCTTTCCCAGTTTTCAGTGCTCCTGACTGATGAAATAAATATAAATTAGAAGGAATTTGCTAGAATGCTGTATGCTGAATCACTGAAAGAATAATTTCACCTTTAAAAATAGGGTTTATATCCTGTATTTAAAACACTAACATATTCCTACATGCACTCAACACCTTTTGAAAAAAGGAATTCCAAAGCTTTAGAATTCTTGCCAAGTTCAATTAAAAATAGTCAACTTCATAACTGACTTTCCTCACCAGAGTTTAAGAGTTCTTCAATTAATGACACATCACCACTAAACAGTGCCTTCTTTAAAGCTTCATTCTTGTCCGCCTGCAACATCTGATCCAGCTGCTAGATAAGCAAAGAAAAGTTAAGTCAAAACCTAGTAACTGTTTCAAGGTAAAAATTACAGCTTGATTTCAGTATAAAAGCACTAATGATCTCTCTAAGGACAAAGTGGAGAAAGTGGGGGGAGGAGCAAAGTAAGAGTTTCCTTTTTGATCTCTGTAGACCTGCTTAGGGTCCACTGTAAAACTCAAGTTTTAAAATCATCTTTTCAGAAAGGTCCCATTCTCTGAAAATGCAAATATCTCCTTTCTCAACAGACGTGCTATCCTCCTACATCACTCTTCAGTTTTTCTTAATGGCATTTAATTTCAATTAAGAGTTTTTTTCATCTTTAGGCACCAGAAAAACATTGCAACGCATTTCTCTAACTTTTTTGTATCTATCAAAGTTCGAGTTTGACACAGCATAGCTCAATGACTAGCCATCTGGCTTAATACTGCATGAACCCATTGCTGGAAAGGGTTACTGTTCCTCTTTCGTCCTCCTGTAGTGGCAGAGATTTGGCTGAAAAATGCTCTGATCAAAAGACTAGTTTACACATAAGACAGCTGCCTGATTCAAGTTCCTTTCAGAAGTATCACAGATTCATTCATTAGAGCCGCAGATGCAGCAAAAGTTGCGGCTGGCATTATCTAGATTACACAAAACACCTCTATACACCAATAAGCGGAGTGGTAGTCACTGGTTTCTTTGCAGACAGAAGCAGGTAGGGAAAGGAGTCGTATTTCATGATAGGTTTTGAAGTTGTCACATGAGAATTCAGAATTCTACAATTTTCCCCAGCACATTGTAGTCCATCTTTCCAACTTTTGTAAAAATTTTAATAAGTGCGAAGTGTCTAGAAAACCAAAGGTGAGAAACATCCAATATAATAATTTTGCCCTATTTTTGTTCTACTCAGTCACCAATTTCCAAATAACGCCTATCTTTGGATAGGAACCTCAATTTAAAGACCAAGGCCCCTGAAAAACTGACTATATCCTTTAACAAGAGTACTGCAAGTATTCAGTTATTTCCATTTTCCAATACCAGTCATGAGACAAATTAAAAGCTCAAAAACCTTGAACAATCTCCCTCCACCTCACACTAACAGATGCCTCACACCAATTAGATGCCATGAAGTCACTTAAGTGTTCATGCTAGCAAGAAACAGTTTCAGATATTTAAGATATTAAACAGCTTTATAGGCCTCTGGTCACTTTCAAATTCTCCTGTTGAAACAGGGACTCGGGTCTGTTACTAAGGCTGTGAAAAGTGTTTTAAAGAAAAATTAAGGTTTTACACAAGAAGACAACCCCCCAAAATTTAGATTTACTCCCGGACTGAGGGCACACCACCATTACCTAGGTGTAATAACCACAGAGGAGGCGCAGCCGCACCCTCCCGAGGCCGCCCCCGAGCCCCACTCCCCTCACCGCGGTCTCGGGCCGCTGCCACCTCCCTCCCGTTACCCCGCCCCGAGGCCGCCGGGCCGCAGGCACCAACTCGAGCGGCGAGGCTCAGCCCCACCTGCGGCTCGTGCCGCACGACGCCGATATCCCAGCCGTCCTCGTCGCTGTCGCTGTCCTCGTCGCCCCCCGCCACGACGCGGGCGCCCCACGCCACGGCAGCCATGGCTCCCCCCTCCGCGTGCGCCGCCCGCCGCCCGCAGGTCACGTGGCCCAGGGCAGCCTCCGTTCCTTTCCCGCGCACCAGGGTGCTGTGCGCGCGGCGCTCGCGGGGGCTCTAACGGTCCGTCGCGCGCTGCCTGTGCCGTGCGCCACCGCTGGCGCCCCTCAGAGCGGCAGGAAGGGAGGGGCCGGGCTCCTCACAGCGCTGTAAGCGACCCGCTCCTGAGCGTCCATTTGTAGGTTAGGCAGCCGTAGGTTGTGAGGTGAAGGGAGTGGCTTGGTCCGTGCTGGTGATAGCGTTCCAGCGCCAGGTAAAAGCAGCAGGTGAAGCCGGCAGTTGTAATAAGCGTATAGGAGAGGAACGTGGCTTACTAGCGGCTTAGGCGCTGTGGGGGGGTGTTGGGGAACGCAGCAGGGCTGTGTATGAAGTTACCCTCTAGATCCAAGACTTGTAAACGTGTTTAAATCCAAGGTAAAAATAAACTAATTTTTTCTCTTTAATTTCTGTTATCATTAACGCACTTAACAGTTGGTTACATTGCTTACCTGTGTGTGCGCGCACTGTTACACAGCCAAAGCCTATAGTGGTGGCAGTCAATGTAGGGAAGGTTGGACAGTAGCCACATGTAATGAGCTAAACTTTCCCTGTGCACTCCCACTTGGGTATAGATGGGCATTACTTTCAATTGTGGTTAGATCTCTTTCTAATGAGAGATAATGATGTCTCATCCATCACAAGGTTCGCATTAAACTCTTTGAAGAACAGATGAGGAACAGCATTCTATGTTTCATCCACAGGCAAAGCTGCTCTGTGAGCTCAGTGCAGACCTTGCCTCAGTCTGAAATGAGTTTGGTCTTCCACTGGAAAAAAGAGAACAGAAAGGAAAAAGTCTGGTCTTGGAGAAGAGGCAGGTGCTAGTACAGAATGGTGAGTGTAGTCCTTGTGCCCATGACAGCGTAAAAGTGTAGTTTTTCAGGTCATTTAAATAAAGAATTCCCTCATCTTAATCAAAGGTGTCTGTTAAGCATTTATTCTTTTTTTATTATTTTTTTTTGATGCAATGTAATGTGTAAGGCAGCTTTTATACTATGTTGGGAACTTGCAGGTTAGCTAGAGCTGTGCTTAGAACATACTAAGTACTATAAGAATTGCACTTATTAAAAATAAACAATGGCCTACATATTTCAATTATACACTCCTGACATTTTTAACAGCTGTTTTTTCTGGATTTTAGATGCTTTTCTGTAAAATATGTCAACCTGTTTGCACAAGACTGTGAGAGTCAGGTTATTAACAATGAGGGAGTCTGGTATAGAGCTAGCTGGTACAGAGGTAGCTGAAATTTTAAATGAACTCCCATGAAAGGAACTTCAAGTTCTGTAAACTTGATAGAAATGCAGAAACCTTTCCTTTCACACAGCCTCCCTAGAACGAAAGATGCTAAAACTGAGTCAACTGTAATACATACCTTATATAAAAGGCTTTACTTTGTGTGTTTATTTTGGATTTACCTGCATGTACTGAAGATCTGTTTAAATTAGTTTGGTAATGAAGATATTACATTTACTGGATGTAATAATTAAACATCTTTGTAGCCATGTCAGTTCTTGTAAAACTGTAACTTTTATTCTCAGTGTTTTTTTTTGTTTTCTGACCACAGGCCTAGAGATTTCTTGTGTTACTTTCTGCCTACAGAGGAAAAGTAGAGTTTATGGCGTTGTCATCTAGCTTCTTTCTATTTGTATGAGTCTACCAGTCCTCAGTGTTGTAGTCTCCATATCCAGGATCAAGCTTCCATAATATTCTTTGTTTGGCTCAGCTGTGTTACAGAACATGGCCTTGCTAGTAGAATTTGTATCCTGAGCTGCTGAACTCCAGAGACAACTGTGTGTGCCTTTTTGCAATTGACTTAGTGCAGTGCAAGGGAGTTGGTTCTGACTGGTGATGCTACCATCTATAGATTCCATACTTTTAATACACTAGTGTCTATTTGGTATTTGCCAGTTGTGATTTGTTTGTCCTGGTTTGGATTTCAAAGCTTGATATCAGTTGTTTTTTTTTCTTCTTCTGTTTTCTCTGCACCATCTCATGCATAATGAAAAATGTCACAACAGATTTTTCAAATGCAACCTGCATGCTCCTGCTTTGTTCAAAGGCCACTTGTTTTTAAAAAGGTCATGTTCAGTAACAGACCTGATAGTCCCTAATACTACAAAAACACCCAAACCCTTTCAAAACGTCACAGTGCAGAACAGCCTTGCAGCCAGTGTACCTGATAGCTGTTTCAATTTTTTTCCCACTTTCTTCTTGCTACAGTTCATTTGTGACCTTGAAGTTATCTTAATTTTTCAGCTATGCAGGCTCTTAGTTTTGGTTGACAGTATGGCAAGTTCTGGCTGTCATCCATATTTGCCAAATATGTTTTTACTTACTCTGGAAGGAGCAGTTCCCAACATCTTTTGTCATTGCTATGCAGTACTCATTTTGCATGCAGGAAGCAGTTGTAGAATGGCTCAAGCTGGGAAAACATCTCAGAATAATTTCCTATATTACAAGGGACATCAAAATAAGCACTGAAAGCCAGCTTTAAAATAAATACCTCATCTGTGTGTAGCCTAGCTCTGTGTACTTGCATGTCAGCCTATATTAAACATACCTGCTACAAATACAGTGAATAGTAAGGATAGCAATTGCTGGATGCAGTAAATAACAGTATTCTTGTAAGAACGTATTTTTGCTCTTAGTGATAGAAGTTCCTAAATACACTTTCTGTCTCTCTTCAGCCACCCTCCTTGCTGACCATAATTATATTCAAACTTCTGCTCAGTTTTGTTCATCAGCTGACTTTTAATTCATGACTTCAGATATTAAATAGATTTCATTAGTTATCTGAATTTTTTCTGCATTTTTGTCTGTATCTCGTGTTTTGTCTCATATGGGACTGATGTATGTATAGCTAAAAATTTTTGTTCAAACATGGTTGCCAGAATATTCCAGAGTATTTTAACTGGTTCTGTTTCCTCTCTTTCAGACCAAAAGGCCAAATCAGCACATATTTAAGGGTTTTGGCATTGGGAAAGTAATGTTCTTGGGAGGAGAAACAGAACTGGTAAATGTTTAAAGAGAATGACTCTTTAAACCTTAACTACTGCAATAACGTTCTACTAACAACACAACTACTACTTTAGAGATTTAACAGCATTTTAGTGGAATTCTACATAATATTCTCTATTACAGCTGCTTGTTTCAGTAACAGTCTATACCCTTTCATTGTTCTTATGTAATTTTCATCTGTGGTAACGTGACTTAGAGTAGAAACTCAGTGATTCTTTATCTTACTGTTAGCTAGATATTACTTTGACGCAAATTGATTGGACTGTGGGATAACTGATAAAAGGTCTTGAACCCATTCCTTTCATATTATCCACATTTATTTATTCAGAGAAGGAAAGAAGTCCTTGTGCAAACAATGGGCACGCCAGAAAGAAGGCACTCAGTAATTGTGAGAGATTCTCATTCCCAGAGAGGTTTAATAGCTCTGGGTCTACTATTTTGACAAATTACCAGTAAATTTTCGTCTGGGGGATGGTGAAGTACCAGCTGTACCAGTTCCATGGTTAAGGGCAAGACATCATACAGGAATTTGCATAATTTGCAAAAAGTCCCATAAAGTAGCACAGGTGATGGCAGTTTCAGAGATCACATTCATGAAGCAAATGAGAAACAAAATACTTCATAGTACTTTAGGTTGTTCTGGATGAATTTCAGGTGACTTGTATGTATACATGTAGTATCTCTTATTTTTAAGGTATTTCAAGTACAAAGAAAGGCTAATATTACAAAGTTTCACTCTAGACTGTAAGGCATTTGTTCTGTAAAAAGCACTGAAAGTGATCAGTGTAGTTTCTGTGATCTGTGAAATCACCCTTTGTGTTAAAACAGTTTTAGTTTTGCCATCCTGAAATTTTGTTATGAGCTGCTGCCCTACAGCAAATTGAGTTATTAATAGTTATTTCAGTCATTGTTCTAATGGACTTACAATAGATGGAAAGCATTTAATTTCAGCTGGTTTGCTTCTGGTAATTAATTTTTTACTGTTGTGTTCATTCTGTCCACTTTGCCAAATCTCTCTGGATAGTACATGATGTAAAACTTTCAATGTGCTGCCAAAAACTTGAGTATAAATTGCATACTAAATGTTTTCTTGTTCATAAAATTTGTTTTATTTTCTGGCAGAAGCCTTAAATCATTGTCAAAATGAAATCACATAAACTAGTTAGTGAGGAATTCATGGGTGTGGTGTAAACCTGAATCCTTTTCAGGACCTCCTAGGTACCAGTGTCATGAAAATATCTTATATCATAGTAATGTATAAAAAAACCTAGAACAGAAATTGGGATGTTGAATATAATTTCTTAGTGTTGGTCAGGCACATTTTCATCTTCTTTCCATGTAATGTAGAAGCTTTGATCTGTATATCAAGTCCATGTCAGAATGATTCCTGCTATTACTAGATGCACCCTCTCTGTTAAAGATTCTTCATTCCTCCACTATCTCTGCACTGTTCTACACTATTTCTTCCATTTAATCTTGACTGGCAGTACTCCCACTTTGTTATCATGTTGCTGAATGGGGAGTACCTTGTTTCAGGCTGTGCACTGTCTCCGATCCTCAAGTGGCTACTTCTAATGCCTGTCTCCTAGAAACTCAAATGTTTGAGTATACTAATGGCTGTTTATATGATGAAATGGTGATTTGGACTTTCTACCCCATTTTACTCTGATATATCACTTTGTCTTGTCACTTTTATCAAGACAGAAGGTTATCCAGGTATTTCACTATATTCACATATATGATATTTTTGTTAGTCCACCAGTAGCAAAGCTTAGGCAGGTTGCTGTTGTAGTTTACCTAACTCTTGACTTAATAGAATTAACTTGCAGCAGTGATACTTATGGGATTCTTACTATTGTTATCATCTAAAGAACAGACACAAGACAGTATGCTTTAAATCTTATTTTCCTGGGAAGCTGAAATTTAATCTGAGTGTCAGGATATCTAATTTGTGATTCTGAGTTCAGGAAGGTCCTTGAGGAATGGATGGTCCTAGCAAGCTTCTTTTTTGGGGCAGGGTTAGATAAAGGTAACAGTATAATTAAAGACTGTATTGTAATGCTATAGGGAAAAAAATGCAAAATAAAGGACTTCAGTGTGATTGTTTTGACTTTTCACTTTGCAGTGTTCACATTTTTAACATAATAGGTTTTAGAAGTGTTCATATTCTAGTTCTTAGTGGTTTGTAATTTTTCAAAGTTAAACACTGTAGATCCAAATAGTGAAATTAAGTCTAAAGACTTTCTCAGAGATATAAATACACTGCTCTTTCACCTTGGTTTTACCAAGTCTATTTCCCTGTTTATTCCTACTTTTAACCCTCCTTTCCATCTCGGCTCTGAAGACAAGACATGCTATTTCGTTCCCTCCTTTGCATGAGAGAGTCTGATGCCTCTCCAGTTGATCTTGCTTAATTTTACCAGGAGCTAAAAGCATCACAGCAAGAAAGGAAGCCCATTAGGTTTTCATGTAGACTTATCCAAAGAGGGAAGAAAACAAGGTAGGGAAGAAGAGGAAGTTGGTCTTTGTACTGAAAGTAGAGGTAACGTTTGATTTCTACCAAGTTGAGGGCTGAGGAAGTTCCCTGTGGCAGGAGGAGAAGAGGATGCCAATGGACAAGGCAGACTCCTGTGCAGCAGAGTAGTACTGGATGTTTGGAAGAGCTTTTGATATTTTCTCCATTTTCTAACAAGTCTTCTCTTTTTCCTTGAGCCCTCTGTTACATCATCAAGTAACAAATTTGAAGAAATGTAAATTCATGTAAACAACTTCTAACATGTTTCCATTCCTTGATTATTTTTATTCCCTTTTTTTTTTTCAATCTCCTAATTTCTTGTGAGGAGACTGTTGCAAAACAGTTTTGATAGGGCTTTTGGAGGCAAACAAGGAGTCCTGTTTACAGACTTTTTTCCCTACAAGATAACATTAAAAACACAACATGCATTGCTTTGGCTAAAATAAGGTCAGATCACTACATTAAGAATGGAATTTTTATGTTTTACTAAGCTGTGTTTATACTGAACTGGGAAGGCCTTTACACACTGAATCCTTAAAAAGAACCCAGACTAAAAAAAGTACAACATTGAAAATACATTTCAAAAAATGTTCCCTAGATTGTGATGACAGGAATAGAGTTTCAGTCTGGAGTAGAATAAAATAGGAGCTGAGACTGCCGTAGTAGACAATTATTTTCTGTTTCGAATGCTTGTAGTGCTGTAAATATTTAAGGAAAGACAGTTGCATGATGGTTAAATGTAATGCAAAATGATGTTTCCATCATTACACAATAGCTTTTTCTAGAAAATATGTATAGTTCATGCAGAAGTTGTAGTGTTACATGCGTAGTACTGCTGTGGTCAAAGGACACAAGTGAAGCGAGATGCAGGAAGAGGAAATGCTGTCAGCTATTCACTAAGAGTTAATTGCTGCTTAAACCTGCTTCACTAAAGGAATCACCAAACTAGGGTCTAGCATATACCTCCAAGGTAGTGCTTGCAGGCTGCCCAGTCTGTACTGAATGCCAGAAAGATCAGTGTTCTAGTCTAGAATGACTTAAAAGCATTGAGTAGCAGTTATTGCTGCACAAGGTGGTTACTGTGCTGTATGTAAACACTGATGAGTGGCTACTGATCTTTCACATTAGGATTTCTGTACCCACATAGAAATAATATTTAGGGTCTTGAGTTTCATCTATGGATATATTTAGGTTTCTGTTGATTTCCATAGGAGCCGTGGATACTTGCACATGAGAGAGATGACTTTTTTTCAGTGGTGTTCAGCATGCTGCTTGTGTGTACTTTAGCTATTCTGTTAACTTTTGCAAAGCACTTTGAGATCTTCAAATTAAAGCAAATATATAATTCTGAGATACTCAATTAGTTCACTGTTTTGTAAAAATTAGTAGATAATAGTCTGTTAGTAAGTCACATAGATTTCTCCTGAAGTGTGTTGTACCAGGCTAATAAAAGTCAACACATTCATTTCTGGTAACATATTTTTAAGTTGTTTTAATATTTTGTCCTTATTTTCTACAACATTGACCAACACTGCGATATTTAGCTTAGCGGGCTTGTTCATATTGGACCCATTCCTTTACAGTATCATGACAAAACTCATCAGTACTGCTTCACAAATTGGCTTTGACAAAGGTGATCTAATTTGAAGTTTTGTTGCTTGCTTCTTAATGAGATAATTTGGTCCTAGGTCTGCTTGCAGGAAAATAATGATTACTGTTAATGTTAGTACATGAGGCATATAGGCTGTGTGATATAGCTTTGTGTTGTGGTACAACAGTCTAAAGAAATACACTATTTCTTTAGTCTAATACAAAAAATGCCACTATCTGAAGTCAGTGGAAATTTGGTTGTCAGCCATGGAGATAGCAGTAGTTGGCACAGTTATACTGAGAACTCCAATTCCAAGAGATAATGAAATTTGGTTTCCATATTTATAATATGATTGTGCCATTTTCTCATCTTCAGTCATAACATAACATTACTGTATATTACACTCATTGATCTAGAGTAGCTTATGAGATTTGTGCACCTTTTTTCACCTTGCCAGATGTTTGTTTAAAAAAAATAGTGGAGGATGGTAGTCTGTTACATGTTCCTAAATGTGTGTTCTTCTGCCCAGTGGTCTAAAACCATCACTGTACCTGTTCAGAGACAGGGGAAGACATTGTAGGAAAGAAAATATGTCATTGGACTTCATATGTTCTTGGGCTAGTCATTTCTTTGTAGCAAAAAATGGCTAGTGCTAATAACTCTTGAAATTATACAGTATGTATAGGTTTAGGTAGGTTCTATTCTTCTGTAAGCCTGGACTGCATTCAGGACCATTAAATGTACTTGTAACCTCTTTTCGATCCTGATCGGTTTAAGTTAGGGTTTGTCATTTTCTGTATGTATGTTTGATGTCCTATACCAAGAATATGTCCTGGAAAAGCACATTTTCTTTTAAATATGACATTCAAACCTCATCTAAGCCTCATCTATGTTACCTGAACAGCATAGCATGAATATGTACAAATAAATTACCAGACAGCAGTGCTTGCTGAAAGAAACTAATTTTGTAAGGAATTAATGTGACCTTTGAAGCATAATTTAGGCTTGAAGAGAGTTAGCCTAGAAAAAAGGAATTAGATTTCTCCATTACATGTGGAATCAGTGTTAAGTATGTTTATGCTTTCAAATAATTTAGAATTAATTTATCAGTTTTTTCCTGCTTGCATTGTTTCTACTTTAGGTATGTAAATGTGACTTCTTTTTAACATCTAGACCTTTAACATTCACACCTTTTTATTTTTATGCATTAACAAAATAGTCTTTTGTTTTACTTGCCCTTGACATCTGCTGATCATTTTGTAACACATTCTAATGATATAGCTTTGAGGTTACAAAGCTGCAAGTCACTGTGTGGAAAAGAATGTGTCACAGTCAACAGCAAAGAGGCATGGCATGGCATGGTCATTAACTGTCAATTTTAGGATGGCAGAGCCCCAAATAATACAGGGACCATAATGTGCGAGAGTAGATACTGAGTATGTATATATTCACAGAATATGCCTTTACAGCTCTGCCTTTTGCGTGTTTGTTTAGAGCTGTAAGAGTTGCTTTAATCTTTCCTGGACTGGTACCAAGATATTTTGCTTCCAACTGTTCTCCAGATCTATGACACAAAAGGTGGCATAGTGAGTACAGCATCAGGGTAAGAACAAAGAATTTCTTGCTGAGAGTGCGTCTCAGCAAGAGATGTTCTGGAAGGGCAGGATCTCCATGAAGTGATGGTTCCTAGATGGTTTCTAGTGAGAGTGCTTGCTTCTGGTATCCATACTGCCTAATTTCAAACTTTTTATTTGAGAAAAAGCAATAAAGAGTCCTGTTGGATCAAGGAAAATTCTCATTTGTTGTTTTTGCTGTCATAATTTAGTTTATTTAAATGCTGTCAACAGAAAGGCTAATGAGTCTTCTGCCTTGTCTTGCTGAAGTATGAGTGGACTTCTTTTATGCAGAGACACTTAACTTAAATTCCTATACAAATTCTTTCTGTCTAGATGTCTCTGAAATTCAGAGCCATTGGGCAAAAAGTTCACAACCTGCAAACTTAGAAGCTAAAGAATTTCTGAGTACTTACCCATCTATCGATTTTTCCTTTACCTTCTGCAGCTAGGCCAGGGAGTGAACAAAGACTTCTTGAGCTATGACCGTGTTGACGTTATGCCTGTAGCACCATGCAGCACATCTATATAATATAGAGACTGCTCAAGTGATAGGTATCTGAAAATCCCATCTCCATTTGGAATAATATTCTGGCATTTTTGAGAAAAGCCCTGTTTTTATGTTATTAATTTGCTAAATGGGGTATGTGAAGGCTGTAAATTGAGATATGGTGGGCTAAATCTGTTTGTTCTCTGATGGGTGCATACTTGCAATTTTTGGATTTATGCAAGGGGTAACAATGGGACAACATCTTTTTGTCTGTATTTTTTAAAGATCGTAGCAAGACTTTGTCTGAGGATGGGCATGGGTTCATACACTTGACACAGTATTGTAACTGGCTTGGGGGAAGAATTCTCAAAATGCAGTGTTAACTTGTCATAACAGACTTCAAGAAGTCGGCTAGCCCAAGCCTTGCAATGAAACAAAATGCAGTATTACCTATAACTTTCTTGACAGATATTGTGTGTTTAGCTTGTCTTGAGAGGGAGACCTGCAGTACTTCCCTACCCTTAAAACTGAAGATTTTTCTGGTCCTCTTTGTTGCAAGTTGTAGTTCTTATCTTTGGTAGATAGAGGGGTCAACTGTCATTTTTAGATGTATTTGAAGGTTTAAGTCTTATACATTAAAAAATAACCACCTGACTCTTTAGGTCTTTTCCTAGGCCACACTCTTTTTCTTATACTGTACTGCCCAATCAAATGGATTCAGTAACTGAGCTATAATCCCAGTGCCAAACGTAATAGCACAACTTCATTGTGTGGTCCAGATACCCCATTTCTGTTAATACATTGCACAACTGTGTTTGTGTTTTTACCCCCACTTACTTTGTTGAATTATTGAATCTGAATTCCCAGAGTACTTTCCACAGAACTAGTGGGGTATTTGTGCTTCTTATTTGTACTCTTGCTTATTGTTTTTTCCTTCCTACTTGGTATTTCAGTCTTATTTCGTGTTGTATTATTTCACGTCACTTGTATGATGTCCTTTGTCTTGTGTATTTATTATGTATAATTCCACACACTTTTTCCTCTTTATCAAGATGATTTTGCTTGCGGTATATATTTATTGGTTCTGGAACACTGGGTGTGACACTGAAGTTTATCTTCCTATGAAACACTGTTCCTGCTTGTAGCAGTGAACAAACAAGCAGATATTCCTTCTTGTTCCTTTATTGTCTATTTCTTTTCTTATATCTGAGTTTTTTAATATGTATTTTCTTATCTAGTCACAAAAACATCTTATCTGGAAAGAATGGGGAAAATAGATGTTAAAAACTTGTAAATCTGAACCTGCATCTACCAGTTTCAATGGCAATGAGTGATATAAGTTCAAATGCAATGTATTCCATGTAACATTTTGGGAATGTAACTGTGAGATAGTAATGTTTTGCTACAGCTATGATTGTTTTGTTAATGTGGTGGAAGCATGTAGCTCAACACTGTCAAGCAGTTATGCCTTAATAAAAGATGCAATTTCCCAATTTATTACACTAATTTTACAAATATATAACTGTACAAGTGCAAAAAAACTATTTTTCACTACAACATTAAAATAGGCTTCGAAATGCCTGACTTACTATAAATAAAGATTTGAAAGGACTGTTTGACATTTTTAAACTTTTTAAAAAGGGACAGAATTATTTTTTTAAGACATGAGTGCATAATGTTAATCACCCAAATTACTAGCAAGTGCAGTGAGGAACTGTGTTAAATTTGAGCATAAGATGATAAATACAGATCTTGGTGTGGGGAGTTTTTCTGCAGAACAGTAGTGTATGTAGTTGTTAACTGTTATTAAGAGGACCTCTGGGAAGAGACTGCTTTTTATTACAGATGGGTTCTCATGCTATGATCAAGCAACCTAAACATCTGGTTGCTCTGCTGAATTGTTAGTCTCACTGCTGTACTTGTTGCACTACTTTTGGGAGAATCTACTAAAACTGCAACTATCTCTTCAAATAGTATGAAAAGTTTTCAACAGGTGATGGTATAAAGATTTTTTTTCCCAGAAAGCCTGAGGAATAAGGAAGAATTTTATAGTACAGCTTCTAGAAGCAATGAGTAATTATTAAGCCACTTCTAGTGATACAGTTAATGATCAAAACAGCAATGACGAAAGTATAATGAGTGGATTATAAAAGTATAATAGTAGATTAACTATAAAGAAAGACAGTGTTTTCCATTTGGTAATGTAGTATTCAGTTAACAGCATCGAAACTGCTGTTTGAAACTAAATTTAATCAAAGGCATGGTATGTGGGAGTAATTGATCTAATTGATCCAGACATGATTATAAAGCAAAAAAGATTTTTCTATAGATTGGGCTGGGTTTTGCTTCATGTGCTCTATCTGTTACTGGGTTGCAGTGGAAACTTAAGAAAACATCCCATTTGGTTTGGTTACATAGGCTATTGTTTACCTTTCTCTGCCTTCATTCTTTCAGTGCTAAAAAAAAAAAATAAAATTGCAGGAAGTAGTATCTAAGGGCTCTTTTTAGATAAATGATATCTGAAGCCTTCTGGGTTTTGCAAGCCTCTGACGGGTGTGGATCCTGGCTCCAGTAAGGCTGAACGATTCAGAAAATATGTCAACCACTGAGAAGAACACAAAGGGTCACAAAGGATATTTTTTAATAGAAACTCAGTGCCTGAAAGTCATGGATCAGGCAGGGAAGTCTCACTCAGTAGTTGCTCCCCTGTTGGGGCAGCACCGATCCACACCTGTTTTGATTTAATTTCTCATGGACATATTCCTGGGGAATGTCCCAAGTGGGAATCAGTTGGTCTCTATACATTTGCAACTGATATAGCTACAGAGAAAATCTAATTGTTCCCTTCTTATGAGCTCTGCTATATGGAGCATATTCCATCTTCGGCATTTTTTAGATCAGCCTTTTGTTCTGGTGTTAACAAAGTTCTTGCTGAACATCGGCTATGTCTGGGTAGTGGTAAGTTATGCTTTCTCTGTTTGCTTTTAAGAGTCTACCTTCTTTTTGCAATGGAATCTGTTTGCTGTTCCTGTCTGCTAAAGCAAAGTATTTATGACAAGCTACCAACTCAAGTTCGTTGGATATACTGGGTGCAGGCACTTGATGTTCTAGCCTCTGTTTTGAGAGTGAGTTTTCCCCGGGGCTTTTGTAGTAGAACACAGACATTTGTCGTTAGACGAGAAAGTGCTTGAATGGTAAAGAAATGTTTCATGGTTTAGGAAAGCCTCCTCCTCATACGTTCGGTATTCAGAGTTCCTGACATTTCTCAAGAAGGATATATTGGTTTCAGTTGTGTTGGGTTTGGGGGTTTTTTTGACTGTTTATAGTATTTTTTTCTATCAGTATGTACAGGAAATGAGTTGTGCCAGCCATGCCAGTAGAGTTTTAGCTGTATCTTTCAGCATAGTATCCATTTAAAATTTATCTTTTCATTTCATTTTTGGATTAATCTTTGAAGAATAAAAGTTAATTATTTCTGTTACTCCCTTTCTTGTAGCCTTCTATGTTTCTGCTCACCCCTCAGCATCTATGTGGAGTTCAGGGAACACAACCTTCAACTGTTTTTTCTAGCTTTGGTCTTTTTACTGGTGTTCTTAGTTATCTCTTAAGGAGGGAGGTACACAATCACACCACAGCTCTGTTTAACTTCTTTCTAAAAATCACAGATGTCTACTTGTCTTTCTGATTTCTCTTTTCTTATGCATCCCAGGCATCCTTCTACCCTCCCTGGTGTGCCCTAACGGGGTAGACCTGCTCTTTCAAAAGCATGTTTGGTCTGCTTTACTCAGAGAAGCAGAAACCTGGTTGAAGTTGGGGAAAGGGTGAGCTGAAAGAGGGGACTCGAATATGCGTGCTGCTGCCTCTTCTTATTGCAGGTTTTCTCACAGTCTGAAAGCTTATCTCATGTATTTGTTGTATCTTACCTTCAAACTGGAAGTAGTTTGAGGAAAGAGGGTGCTCTTGAGGAAAGCGGTGCCGGGTTTCTGTCAGAATAAGATTGTGTTAATTTGTGTCAATAAAAACTTCTTTAGTTTCATGCAGCCAAATGCATATGCTCTGGTTGCCAGCCCTAGCCAGGATCCTGCACATGATGCCGCAGCAAAGAAAGTCAAGTCACAGTGACAGAATGTTTTGTGATAGACTGCATGTACCAGATGTTGCCTCCTAAATTCATATAGAGACTGTCTTAAGACAAAGGCATTTCAGATTTTGATAAATAACCAGTGTAAATGTGTTAAATTTTTCCATTTCTATGTAAATATCTGTTTGGGTCCTGAGTCCTCATAAGCTTAGAAAAGTTGTGGGTCATTGACTTTCACAGCTTAATTATATGTTGAATAACAAAAGCATTTCCTCTTATGTATTGTGCAAACAGGTAAACAGAAGTGCTTGATATTCTTTGTCTTTCCCTGTAGTATTTCAAATACATCTTTTTTTTATTGTTCTCTAAATTTTACTATATTGTTGTGTTGTTCCTGAGAAAATATGAATGAAACTGAAACAAGTATTTGATGAGAAATTGTTGTATTTTTCTATAATATAGTGAACTGTTTTAATTATTAGTTTCTATTTCATAACTTGGACTTTACACCTTGTGTTGTCTATTCCTGTTTCATTGTGCTGTCTAGAATTAGACCCACAGCTGGTTCTTTCCAGCAATGGTTATACTAATTTATAACCCACTACAGTGCATGAATAGATCATATTGTTCCTTTCATACTGTCACAGGGAAGTGCAAATTAAGTTTTTGTATGCCAGCAAGGGAGAAGCCTATCCAAGGATAGAGTATGAAATTCCCATTTTTAATTTCTGTGATAAATGCTGTTATATTTGCAAATATTTTTCATTTCTTAGGTAATAAAACCAATGTGTGAGTTTTAATTATTTTCATGTATACCTGGCTTTTTCAAACTCTATTTTAAAAAATATTGTGAAAATGGGTTGTTTTGGGAGCTGATTATGAGCATATTTGGTTAACGTGTCCACTTAAAGCTGACATTAAGCAATATAATAGTTCTTATTGTAGCTAGCTAATGATAGAAACCCCTGGGTAGGAAAATAAAAATGAACTTTTAAAAGAGCCTTTGTAGTCTCTAGAATCTAATCTAAAAAAGTTTTCTACCATAAACTCTTTAGAACTGTTTTGATTCTGTCATTTCAATGCTCAATGCTGCTAAATTTATCTTTTTAAAATTATCTTCCATCAAAAACCATTGTTACTGGCTCTCTCCAGTCTCATACCAGAGCAAACAGTGAGATTATCCATTCCACCTTTCTGCTGTGGGAAGAATCTGAGATAACCTGAGGAGTTTGGTTTGGGTTTTTTTGTTTGTTTGGGGTTTTTTTGTTCTGTCAAAGAGTACCTTTCCTTTCAGAAAAAAAAACAAAAAACACAGTTCTTCATTTAAAAGATAGACTTCAAATAAAGGGTTGGAACTTGAATTCCACTAAGCACTTCATGACTGTGAGTGCTTGGCTGTCTTCAAGTAGAACAGCTTTAGTAGAGCAAACTCAGGAAACTTGGCTCGGAATGATCACGCAGGTAGGTCTCTTACAGTGTGGGAAATCATGGCTTGAGTTCATGGTCAGAACTCAGCGGAGAATGAATTTCACCACCAGGTTTAAAAATCTTTCCAAAACTTCTTAATCTTTTTGTTGACCATCTTTTTATTCCTTTACATATCAGCCATTATATCCTCAGTATGTAAAGTTTGTTTCTTCAGTAAATGACTAAGTGAAAAGTCAGGGGCCTGAGTTGCTTTATATGCCCTTACTGTCCCTTGCTCCCTTATTTTTGCAGTGTTAACTGTGGTAGCCGATATTTTACAAAAAACCTTTATTTTCCTATAACACTGGGAAGTATTTTTTGGCCTGCAGCATCTGGAGGTGTGCAGTATTGAACTGCTCTGCAGATTTATTTGCAACAGTGGCAGGCTGGGCTTGATGATCAAGTTTTATGTGCCAGTGGTTTAGCAATTTTTATTAAAAAGTGTCATCGGAATTCTTAAATCTCAAGGATTCCTTTTTAAGTGGAGGAATGCTTATTTCAAGCAGTTCTGTGGATAACTTCTTGGAGGCTGATGCCTGCTCTGTCACTGATATAGCTCTGCTGTGATTGTTTAGCATGATTCTTACCTTCCTGTAATGTAAGCTTTTCTCTTGCAGGAAGGTCACAAAGCATTTTGTACAGACAAAAAAGGCAGTTATCTTCCATAGCAATGTAAAGATGGGTTTCTCTTATGGTCACTTATGTAAATCACAGCTTTACATAAGTTCACACAAATTCAAAGGTCTTGCTTTTAGCCTCAGAAATGTTAACTATTTAAAATACAGCTGCACCTGTTTGGCTTAGCACAAGTAGCTGCAAGATCCAATGATGAGAAACACTTTTCACCTCATAAATTTTTCATTGTGTTCAGTGAGAAAGATTTTTAATTAAATTCAGTAACTCATAATATTCTGCTGTCAGCTGCCATTAAAAAAAAAAAAGACATGACTTCTCATTTTGGCTTGGAGAAAATCCTTTGTGAAAATGTCAGTCAGCAAGCCCAGTCCTTGTGCTTTTGTACTTGAAAACATTACAAGTTTTCTGAAGCCTGACTAAACACGGGACTTTAACCTACTAACCTGAATCTCACATGTCCTCTGGAAATGGGAGGGATGTGGGCTGAGAATGCTGAGAAAATAGCATGGAGTACAGGGGTTGTATGCTGCCTGGCCCTTTGTCTTCATGTGGAACACTGGCTGTCTCTTTTCCCTCCGCAGCGGGCTCAAGTCCTTGGGTATCTTTAGGGGGGCGATTATCCCTCCTTTATTTTTTATTTTTATTCTGAAGGTTGAGGCAGCTTCCTTACTGAAGAGGCAATTACAGAGGCAATTTTAGGCTATTTCAGGACTAGAAAAAATGATCAAGTCTTATAGTTCTTCTGTATCTTGAGTAACAGTGGTGTTTGCTTCGAACTTTTTCCATTAAGATCAGAAAATATTTGAACCCATATGGAATTATTTTAGGCAAGAATAGCATGCCACAAACTAAGCACACTTTTAAAAAACAGTGGGTTAAGGATTCATTGCACTGCAAGGATTCACGTGGCAGAGTTTATACCGCATGATCTTTGCAGTAAGGTTACAGTAAATAAGATGCCGATCTCAGTGCTCCATCAGGAGCTCAAGCTCTTTCTCTTTTAAACAGTTGTAAATAATTAAGCACTTTTTGTTATGCTCTAGGTGGTTAAATAATCTTTGTTGCTCAACTGTTTAAGATTGCCGGCTTGTGCCTTTTATTGAGTCATAGAAGGTATCAGTCTTGGATTTTTGCCCTTTTACACTCAATAATATTATTGTTCTAGGATTATTACATGACAGTATGAAGAGGAAGAAGTTAAAACTATCTTTGGAAATGTAAACTTTGCAAGCTTGTCAGACTTGGATTCTCAGGCTCTTCACTCCTCTCATGTTTATTCTAGTCTGAAAGCAAACCAACCCTAAAGTCTTCAGAAAATCTTCTCCAGATCATTTTCTACTGGAGCTTCCAAAGAACCAAATAGGTTTTATCAAGTGTAAAGTGCAAGAGTGTGCCCGTACATCCAGTAATTGTTTGTTATATTGCTGCATCATCTTGATTCAGGTTTTTTTTTCCCATTAGCTTTGGTATTTCTCAACAGTTTTGTGGGGTTGGGTTGTTTGTTTGTTTGTTTGTTTGTTTGTTTGTTTTCCCCTAATGCAGGTGGCCTCTCTGCCAGGACATTTCCCATTTCTGATTAAACTGTGTCCAAACTGGTGAAACCCTCCACAAATCTTGGTATTACGAGGGTTACTACCAGCAGGGCTTTCACCATTTTAACAAATCTTTTGGAATTAATGATTAAAAATGAGTAGTATGAATTTCTTATGTAATCAAGGCCACAGTCTAAACTTCCTTTTCTCAGATTCTAGTTCCTTCAGGACTTTATTAGACGTAAGCTTAGTCAGCAGGAACTCAGTGAGTATGTGATCATGTGGCAAGGCAGATCTAGATGACACTTCAGTAGATCTAAATTATTTTACTGGTTTTGATGCAGTGGGATTCATCCATCAGTACAAATAGAATGAGTTGTCACCGGATCCCGTGCTTCTGAATGAAATAATACATTTTCACTTTCCTTATTGTGCATCAACAATTTCAAAAGGTTTAAAAAGACCTTCCAGTTTACAAGGGTATTCTTACAGTTGTTATTAACTTCATAGACCAAATGGCAACATCTGAAAATGTGTGCCTTTTGTCTGAAGGTTCCTTCTAGTGTGATGTTTTAATTTTTGTTGAAAATTATATGCAATTTGAAGTGCTTTGAAGAAGTTGATCTGGAGTGTCTGTAGAATCAACCTCAGCAAATTCAGTATGAGTTGTACTAAACACCAACACACAGCTATTCTTTTCTTCTTACTTCAGGCCTGTGATGTATTCATCGCTGTTTTGCCTTTTATGATTTCCATGTAAGAGCTAATAAAAATGTGGTCTTCTGTTCATTTTGCTTGTCCAGAATGAAAGGTCTGGTATTTTCACAGTAATTTACCTCCCAGCTCCATCCCTGGAGAGGGAGGTGATTGTGCCCCTCTACTTGGCTCTTGTGAGGCCCCATCTGGAGTACTGTGTCCAGGCCTGTGGCCCCCAGCACAGGAAGGACGTGGAGCTCTTGGAGCGGGTGCAGAGGAGGCCACTAGGATGATCAGAGGGCTGGAGCACCTCTCCTATGAGGAAAGGTTGAGGGAACTGGGCTTGTTCAGCTTGGAGAAGAGAAGGCTCCGGGGAGACCTCATTGCGGCCTTCCAGTACTTGAAGAGAGCGTATAAACAGGAGGGGGAGCGACTGTTTATGAGGGTGGGTAGTGATAGGACAAGGGGGAATGGTTTTAAACTAAGACAGGGGAGGTTTAGGTTAGACATTAGGAGAAAGTTTTTCACCCAAAGGGTGGTGGGACACTGGAACAGGTTGCCCAGGGAGGTCGTGGATGCCCCATCCCTGCAGGCATCCAAGGCCAGGCTGGATGTGGCTCTGAGCAGCCTGGTCTAGTGGTTGGCGGCCCTGCATATGGCAGGGGGGTTGAAACTAGATGATCACTATGGTCCTTTTCAACCCAGGCCATTCTATGATACCTTGTATCACAGAAATATGTGCCTGATGGAAGATCTACTTAGTTTTCCTGGAATATTAAACTGTTTTCAGGATGTATTGAGACCGTACTTTGAATTGACATAGTCAGATATTGCTGTTGCAGAGTGGGAAAGCATACATGACTCTGCTTGCCAAAAGTATCTGGTGCACACAGATTAAGAGTGTTAATCTGTAACTGCTGAAAGCATTGGTTGAAGCAATTTTAGCAGTATTAAGACAATGCATTGGGATACAGTTTTGCTTATGTGAATGGATCCAGCAACTGTCAACTAACATCTGCATTTAAAAACAAAATATTCTGTCCATCTGTATTCTAAAAGTATTTATGAATGCAGATTCAACATCCATTTACCTGGAAAATATCTGTGAATAGTTTACTTTTTTTAAACAAATGCTGCTGTAGCTTTTATCTTGGGTATGATTCAGTTTTCATTGAATTTCCTGGGAATAGAGGAGCCCTTTGGAATTCATAGCAGTATAAGCCAAAACTGAAAAGCAATATGAAAAGCAAGATGTTGCTAATTTATCCACAACTAGAGAGTACTGTGGGGACTTCAACAACCAAAAATAGATATTAGTAAATTGTCAGTTAGAATGCTTTTGTTGAATACTAAATTATACATACACTTGTAATTCTAGTTGACCAAGTTCTTTCATTGTCACTGCTTTACTATTTTGAACTCTTTTTTAGGTTGCCTCTATCTTAGTCTGTGAGCAGCTCTGAGACAGTGTAATCATTTTTTTTTGTTAGCAAAAACTGCAGGATAAATCAAGCCCTACCCTATGCAAAGGTGGCCAGGCTGCTTTCCCTGCTCCCAAGAATAGTTGGAAGTTAAGTGAAGTTAATCCATCTCAGAACAGATATTGAGGAGCTGTACCTGAGCCATATCTTAAGGGCATTAATCTACGAGGATCTGAAGCAAGGCCTGCCATCATTATTTAAACCACTTGGAATGAGGAAGTGAACCCAGGTGTGCTAGACTCTGGCTGGCCACAGGGAAGCTTGAAGGAAAGACCATTGTCAGATTTGTGGATCAAGTTCTCTGCTTTTATTAAAAAAAAAAATATCTGGAGAATAGACCGGGCTGCTTTGGGGTTGAACAAAGCATAGTTTCCGGTTAATTAAAAGATTTGGAAAAGTTTGAAGGTTCGGTTGGCAATTTGATTGATAGGTCAACCACCAAGCAAAGAAAATAAACTTCACCTTGATACCTGTTTTCTCTCTCCCTGCAGCAGAGGACCATTTTTCTTGTCAAGGCTATTTTAAAGAATGAAGTTTTCAGAGGATTGGAATGATGGCACTGAAGAAAATGCTTTTTCATTTTAAGCAACAACAAAAAATCAGTGACTTAAAGTGTTACTTTTGACAGCTCCTTACCTTAATTTTCTAAGGAGATGATATTTCATATGATCATGCTTTCTCTTTATAATAATGGTTTCTACCCCTTTGTCCATGGACATTAGCTAATCAAAGTTTAAAATAGAATTAATTTCTTCTACCTTTCTTGAAAATCAGAAGCTGAATAAAAAGCAAAAAAGTTTCAGACCCCTAATATATTGCTATACCTAAGAAAGGGGTTGCAAAACTCCATTGATGACTCTGTGGCAGCTAAAGCCAATCTTCCCTGTGCCCTGCCTTTCTCCTGCCTTACACTTTGCCATAGGGTTTGAACCCTTACTTTGCTTTGGTACCAGTGCTGGGTGAGTTCTCTTCCTCCTAAGTTCAGATCCCATTGAAAATGCACCACTCTGGTGGGGCTTTCAGCTAGACCAGAAGCAGTAAGCAGCTTTACATGTAGTCTGATGGTCCTGGAGGGGAAGGGGAAGGTACCCAAGGGCAGGAGAGAGGCCAGGGTTACAGCCCCCAGGGTATAAACCACTTTAAGTTGCCATGAACATTAGAACATCTAACCAGCCAATCAGTTTCCCGTTTGTGAGACTTCAGACTGACCACAGCACGTTGGCTCTTGCCTGGTTGAGGTGCCCCCGCACACGTGCAGTAGCCAGAGTTACAGCAGCGATGGTACAGGAAACCATCTTTTACTCATTCTCCTGTTCATGTGCCACCTGGCTCTGTAACTCAGCCTCACTACATTTCCTTAGAGATAGAGAGTAAAGGCAGATAGATGGTGGATGTGGATACAATTAAAGGATAAAGTATCTGTTGTTGTATCAGGTTGCATTTCTATAGAAGTAAGAGAAGGCAATGTAAATGAAATTCATAGATAGTACTAAAATTGGAGGTATTTCAGTCCCTAGAGAGGATAGAAATATTATGATTTATTCCTACTTGCAGTAATACTAATGACAAGTTGCACATTCATGTCAGCTGAGTATGTTCAAGATCTCTAAACAGATTAGGAATAACAGTTGCTCTTGAAACTACTAAATGTTCAGTTAAAAAAAAGGGGGGGGGGGCAAAGGAAACTTTGTGGAAACATTCAAGAGAAAAATGGCAAGAAATAATTCTGGAAAATGCAACCAGTTAAGAGTTTGTGTCTGTGGAGGTGGGTGGGTCGGTGTGTGGGGGGGTGGTGTGTGTGTGAAAGTGTCTGAGTTACTTGCAAAACTATCGGATCATGGAGCAGGGAAGTAATTGCTCCCTTGGTTCTGGTGGTGCTGAACATAGCCATAGCTGGTACTTAAGTCAGCAAAGAAATATTCTAAGTTTAGAGAAAAAGTATCCAAGGGATCTAGGGCACTTGACAAATAAAAGGTGGTGGAATTTTTTATGTAAAAAATTACATAATCAGCAATGACTGATGGGATGTCTTTGTTAGTCCCAGATTTGCTTCAAATGCTCATAAGTCAGCTCTGGTGGTAATAGCAGCAGGGAGATACTGTTATGAAAAGCACTCCACTAGCCATTGACATTTTAAGTAGTTTGGACCAGATCCACGAAGGGTTTTAAATTACTAACATACCTCACTTTCTAACGTAAATTACAAAAAAAAAGTCTAATCCTGTGCTTGGTTTCTGCTTTATTCACCTGCACCAGAGATCCGAAGGCTGGAAAGGGAAAGAGCTTGTAGCAGAGGGTGTGTATTGCTCAGAAGAGTCAATTTCCAGTCTATCTTTAAATTAGTGTTTCACCATTTTTGTACAATCATATGATGAATCATAGAATGGTTTGGGTTGGCAGGGACCTTAAGGATCATCTGGTTCCAACCCCCCTGCCACGGGCAGGGACACCCTCCACTAGCCCAGGTTGCTCAAAGCCTCATCCAGCCTGGCCTTGAACACCTCCAGGGATGGGGCATCCACAGCTTCTCTGGGCAACCTGTTCCAGTGTCTCACCACCCTCCCAGTAGAAAATCTCTTCCTAATTTTCTGACAAAGTGAAAGAATTTTGGAGACTTAGGAGATCTGCATGTCAGGGCCTACTCCAAGAACTTCATTTGGAGTGTGTGGATCACAGCCTTGCCCCAGGTCTGGTACACGAGCGATCTGAATCCTGATCTTGGTTCCTACTTGAGCATCTAGGGCGCTGAGTGCCCCGGAGCTGGAGGAGCTGTGACCAGCCGTCACCCCAGCATCAGGGAGCGGTGGGAGGTGCCTCCCTGGAGCCCGGCACCATACGCCCTGAAGAGGCCGGTCCCGCTTCCTCCCGGCGGCCGCGGTGTGGGCAGATGTGCGGGGTGCGGTGCAGGCTGTGGTGCGGTGCGGGCAGATGTGCGGGATGCGGTGCAGGCTGCGGCACGGTGCGGGCAGATGTGCGGGGTGTGGTGCAGGCTGCGGCGCGGTGCGGGCAGATGTGCGGGGTGCGGTGCAGGCTGCGGCGCGGTGCGGGCAGATGTGCGGGGTGCGGTGCAGGCTGCGGCGCGGTGCGGGCAGATGTGCGGGGTGCGGTGCGGGCAGATGTGCGGGGTGCGGTGCAGGCTGCGGTGCGGGCAGATGTGCGGGGTGCGGTGCGGGGTGCCGGCCCGGCTCCGGCTCCACTAGGTGGCAGGATGCCGAAGGGCTCCGTGCTGCTGTCCCGGAGCCCGCGCGGGTTTAGCACTGCCTCTGCGCACTGTCTGAGGACATGATAAAGTGCGGGCAGTTTCCTGGAGTTCTCCGCCTGTCCCGTGTTTCTTACTGGTTTTGTCAGTAATAAAGCAGAATCGGGGAGGATCCGAGGGAGGTCTGAGACACAAAGGAGTGCGGTGCGGTGACAGGGTAAGAGGACACCTCTTGGCTATCTGCAGTGTGCAAGGAAGAATTGCCAAGGCAAAGAGAAATTCTTTATGAAAACACAGTGGGGTGTAGCGAGAAGCAGTGAAATAAAAGATGCCTGCAAAGAGTAACAGCTTGTTAATTGTAGCACAGCCTATAAGTCCATAGAGAGAACCACGTTTGCCTCTTTATAGGAACAGCTGCATGCTTATGTAGGCGTGACTTTTTCGATCCATATTTAAGTTACAGAAGTGAAAGGAAACTGGAGTGTGTAAATATCACATTAAAATATTAAATCAAATTAAGTCTTATACAGAATTAAATCACAAGTTCTTATTCCTGCTTCTTGTTGTCTTTGTTTTCTTTTAAATGTGCTTTCTAGTGTGCACTCTGAAAGAAATGATTTTGTTTGTAGGGCATGTGTACACCACTTCAGAAACGGCTTTAGTGTTAAATCTGTGTGTTTGGGCTAAACTTCTTAAGGATATACCTTCAGTTCCCATTCCTCTTAGTTCAGGTAGCTGTGCCTCACGGAGAACCTGAAAACTTGAAGCAAGTGTATTTTAAAGGAGATACGAGTGCACTGGCTGTTCACATTTATTCTGCCCCCGGCTCACTGCCCGCCCCCTGCCGCAATCCCCCTGCGCCGCTGGGCTCTCCCCCGGGATTGTGCACAGCTGCAGGGGCAGCCGGGGGGCTTCTGGCGCGGGCCCCAGCTGCCCATCCAAGCCCGGCTTCGGCTCTCGCAGGGGTCTGCGGGCAGGCTCTGCGGTGGGGGAAACCAGGGCTGGGGGAAACCTCCGTGCCCCGAGGGGGGCTCTCCTCGCTGCCCCGAAGAGGGGGCAGAGGGCACATCTGGACGGGTGGTTTCTTCCCCACGGACCTGGTCCTGCTTAGTGCTAGGTGGAGGTTGGGGACCCGCCGTGGGGTGACTCGCGAAGCTGAGTCGGCAGGAGGAGGTAAGGGGCTGGCCGAAGGCCGGCGGGGAGCCGGGGAGAAGGGGGCGGCCAGGGAGGAGCGGGTGCGGATGGCCGTGGGGGGAGCCGCGCCCTGTGCGCGGGGCTGGGCGCGCCCGGGAGGCGGGGGAGGAGGCGGTGGCGCAGACAGCGTGCGGGCCGGGGTCCGGCCCCTCCGCTTCTGAACCTGGGCAAAGTAGAAGCGGAGAGAGGGGCCGGGGCGGGAGGCAGGCGGTGACATCAGAGCCAGCCGGGCGGATAAGGTGGGAGAGCCGCAGGAGCAGAGCGGGCGAGCGAGCCAGGCGACAGCGATCAGCGACTGCCGCCGTTCCCCCGCGCACCGCACCGCACCGCACCGCAACTCCGGGCACCATGCAGAAGTCCCCCCTGGAGAAGGCGAACATCCTCTCCAAACTTTTCTTCAGGTGAGAGCCCCGGCGCGGCGGGACACGTGCGGCCCGGGGCGGCGGGCAGCGGGCAGCGGCGGTGCAGGGGCTCAGCGAGGACTCCTGTCCCCTCCTGCTCGGCGGAGAAGGGTGCCAAGCACTGGGCGCCTCTTAGCTCTGGAAGGGTCTGTGGCGAGAGTGATGGGAGTCTCACTTGTTGATAAATGATGAGGTCTCTATTTTTTTAGTGTTGTCGTTGTTGCTGGGTTTTTAGCACCAGGAATGGGCTTTGTCTGTCAGATGTCATAAATCCTCGCTGGACCTGGACAGATGAATTTATGACATAATTTGAGCAACCTTTGGTAAATTGCTTAACTAGTTGATCTGTTATTTCACTGTAACCTGTGAGAACACGGCAGGGTGGAGGGAGCAGAGGGGAAATGTTCTCAGAGCAAGGATTACTTCTGTTTGGCTTTTTAGGTGTTTAGCATTTGCTCAGTGTGGTGTGCAAGTGTAATACAAGATCTTACTGGAAACAGTTGCCTGTAAGCCTTGCAAGTGTTCTCTTACAAGCTAAGTCCCTGGTGCCTTTTCTTTCTTGCAACTTCAAATGAAAAGAGAAGAGGAAGCCACTACCAACACCTGGGCACGGCATACTTTATAAGAGCGTAGAAGACTGAACACGTTTTACATGACATTGCTAGAAATGACTCTGTCAACTGGAAAGAGCAAATAATCTTTCTGGCTTTGGCCCACATGCCACCGGTTTTGCCTGGGTGCTGGTTCTCCCTTTTGTTACTTGGGGGTCTTTTGCACAGCAGGGAGGGGAGCAACCAAATCCTATGTAAGACGCAAACATAGTGTCTGAAATGGGAACACATGATGTAAAACCATAACAATGGCACGAGGTCTCTGCCTGAGCAACTGAGGACTTTTAACTCCCTTTTTAATCCTTTTGGGATAGCTTTCTTTGAAAAAGAAGGTTTTGTCTGGACCTTTTTTTAAAGCTTCTTAAGGGAAGCAGGACTGTGTGAATCACTCCACCTGCCTCCCCCCCTTTGTCTCATTTTAGCCAGTGTGATAGCGGGGAAGGATCCCAAATGTAATCAGTTGCTAAAGTTTTACAGACATCGAGGTGAAGGTGAGGATCCTAGAAGTGTCCTCTAGTGGTGCTGTAGTGGGAAAGAAGCCTAACCTGCTCTCAAATGCTGTTAGAGCCAGGGAGGGTGGATGATAGGAGTGTAAGCCTTTGCAAATTCTCCACAGGAGAAGCTTCAGTCAGTGCTCCTGTCAAGTGTAAGATACGAATTAGTAGGAAATAAGGCTGCATATTAACTTCATTGCTCAAGGAGCCACTTGTTCTGTTTTATTGTATTTATTTGTAAAGCTTCTGTCAGAGTAGTGCTCTCCTAGAAGTTGTGATGCTGAAGGTATCAAGAAAAAACCGTGATAAGATAAAGCACATTTACTTCTGATTCTGAACTTAGTTAAAGTTCCTGTGGATAAAACCAGATGCAGTTCATGCTCATTAAGTGCGTAATTAACCATCCTTGGACCTGACCTGGTCTTTTAAAATTTAAGTCTTTACGTCAATTAAATGATATTTGAATCATTATTATTATGCATGATACGTTATATTTTTCCAGCTATCTCACTGTGACTGAAGTGATAATAATTAAGCATATAAATATAATTAAGCATATAAAGTTAGAGATATTTATGATGAATATTGACTAGAGCAGAGAAATTTATTTCCAAAACTTTGTAGTACCATTGTTTTATAGAAAAATCAGGCTATTAATGTAAACACTCAGTTCACTGGATAAGAACAGCCAAAATTGCATCTATAAGCTGCCTAATATGGTTCTAATGCCTTCCAAATCTTGTTTATGTGAATGACAAATTCTCTCCTTACTTGCATTTTACCACATACACCTGTCCACTCAACTGGAAACATCCACAACGTAGTGATTAATGAATGAAACTGGAACAAGGTTTTCTAAGATGTCAGAATATTCTGTTAGTATTTTAACTGAATCTACACACGTATTTGGTTTCTGATACTGACTGTATTTAGTAAAGCACTCCGGGACATGCCTATGTTTTAGTACACGCTTTACTTCCCTGAAAACTTGTGACATAGAACTCAAGGGCATTATATCAGAAATAAGTAGTAAATTCTGTATTTTTTAAAAACATACAAACCAAAAAGATGTGTATGAAAAAAAATATTGTTTTTTTCCAATGATGATGAAATAGTTACGTTCAGGTACGATGTTGCAGAATGCTTCAGGGAAGTAACTTTTATAGGAGGCTCTTTGTGCAGTTATGTGTGAAGTGCCAATCCGAATATAGTGCAATAAATTGAAGGTTGCGTTAGCAGAAGTGATGCTAAAGTATTAATTGTTATTATTCAGGAAATCTTGCTGATAAATGTTGTATTATTATTTAATATTGTACGAGCTGTTATCAGTGCCTTGATACCGATGTCTATAAACCCATTGGCAAGGTTTTATTGCTTAAGAATGTGTCCTGTTTGGGCTGCAGGGATAGGTTTAAATGTGTTAAAGTAAGAAGGGAGCTCCTTGCCAATAAGTGAATAATTTATACATTTCAGTTTTGTTTGTACATTTTTTCTTAATTCTTCATGCTAAAAAGTGAGAAACTGTCATGTGTATACAAGGAATAGTATCTTAGGGAAATTGTTACCTTTTTGTTCGATTTCCAAGATCAGCGAAAAAAGAGAATTGCATGGGTGGTCATGATAGAAAGTATTTAGACGTTAGGAATCAAGTTTCATCCTAAAATTTGAACAATTTTGGTTAGAAGCTGAGTTTTGGTGGCTAAGAAATGAGGTGTGAAGACAAGGGGTTTGATATCTTCCATTAGGATGACACCTATAATACAGTAGATACTGTGTTCGGGGTTTTAGGATTTCTTTTGTGTTTTGTTTTATTTTCCTTATTACCTTTTCAGAGTTGATCTCTTTTGTTCCCAGCCACATGCAAGACATTTGTCTGTGCACTGTGCACTTTATGCAGAAGCAGTCAGATGGCCATATGCTTAACTTCATATTAATTGTGAACCTTCACTTTTGTCTTTATAACAGTTGCTTACGTTCTTGCAGTTTTGTAGGGTCAAGGCCATTTGTAGCAAACAACATCAGAGTATTTTGCAATCACCTAGTTTTTATTGGAGATTAACCGTGATCAGGAAATAGGATTGCGGTTTTATTAAGGCAAGCTAATAAATTAATTAATTTTTATCTGGATACCAGAACACAGAGTTACTGTTGGAGTTTCAGAAATTGTTGCAAATTTGGGATAATTCTGAGTTTTTTTTTTTAATGTGCAAATTTAGATTTTTAAATACAAGTTCACAAAAGGCAATCCTTGTGCTTCTGTCCAACTTACTTTGGTAAGTACCAAATGTGACAACTGTCTTGGCAGGACTGAGTAGTTCAGTCCCTGATTCATTATTAAATCCAGATGAGGAATACAAGCTAAGCCAGCTTTTGTGCTTTGTCTTCTAGTGAGATCAGTCCATCACACCTGCTCTAGTTATTTCTTTCTTTCTGAACCAGAGAAAAAGTAACCTGCTGCCTTTTTATGCAGCTGTCCAGTGGTTCCAAGAACAATTTAGCATGTAGGGGATAAATGTTGGATTCTTTGTTCTGCCATGTGTGTGCTGGGCGCAGTAGGTAAAGGAATTCAATTCTACACCTCACCTCTTCTTGGAAGTAGGACCAGCGTTACCAGTGTATGACAGTGAAGATGTTTTAGCGTGCTTTACTTCTCTACCTCTGTCTCAGCTAATCTTTTGAAAGCATTAGACAAAGAGTGACTCTGTAGTCTACTGGGTAAGAAACTTGTTCGCAAGTCCCTATTTCTGTTCAAAGGGCGCTTTTTATGAAGCCTTTAGGGTAGATAACAGAATCCAAGACTTAAGTTTTGAAAGTACCTAGCCCATGAGCTACAGTCGTGATTATTCTTTTGCTCCTTCTAGCTTAACTCCATCTAATTGCAAGTCTGGCCAATTGCCTTGTCCAAGATAGTTACTGGTTTGAAAAGGCATTCTCATGAGAATTAATTTTAATCCTTTCAGAGAAAGGAACTAAAGCGAGACCTGCCCTAGGCTATCCTTGCTCTATCGTCGAACTATGTAATTTAGGATTTAATACCAAGAGGGTACTTAGGATTTTGATTCCTGAATAGAGAAGGATTTATATGTCTATTTTACTGGAGAAGTTTGGGATTTAATGTGTACATTTGTCCTCCAAACTTCCCCTGAAACTGTCTTGAGTTCCTAAAAATCACAGGTTAAAGGAAGCTTAAAGACCTAATTAGTGTCTATAAATTTCACTCTGGAGGGAAGGTATCTGGAAATTGTCATATGGAACATATATTTGGAGCATCCGCTATCAATACCTAGCTGTAGCACCTTGCTTATCTTTCCTCCCTGAGTAGGGAGCCTGTGTGTACGTTGGCAGCTGTGAGCAGGTGGATTGAATTGTACAGTGTGATGGCTCAGTGGCTAGGACAGCTGGCTTAGGCACTTGTACAAGGCAAATTTCTTGTAGTATATTCTTAAGGCTCTTTATGGGTCTAATCCTTAGGACCTGGCTTTCACTGATCCCAGGTAATCATAAATCCTGGCTGTTAGTGATAACCAAGACCAGATGCATCCACAGCACAGATTCTGGCCCCATGAGGCTTCCTGGTCATTTGTCTGTTGCCACAAGTGGTCCTTGGAGACCTGCCTGCTGGTCTGCCAGCCCTTCAGACCTGTTTGAAACAGCAAGCTTTCGGTACTTCTGAAAGCCAGCCTCCAGATGGTTCAAAGATGTGTGTGCACATTTTGGACTCCTTTTGAAAATTTGACTTTTATTAATACTTTCAAGGTAAAATATGAAACTTGAAGTGAGCTGGAGAAAGGATGCTGAGTCTCCTCAGCATGCAGTAATTTCAGCCGCAGGAATACCTTCTCTAATAATAAGGCTAAATTGTGTCCTTGGCTCAGGGTGATACTGCATCTTTGGTCTAATGAGCAGAAGTACAAAGGCTGCGTAGCACCGTGCCCTTCTCTGGCTGCTTTCTACCTCTAAAGCAGAGTTGCCTGTATCAAGTTGCATCTGAGTGTCTGAAATGCATGTAAAGCTTCTTTTCCTCTTGCAGGAGGAAGACTTACCATCTTGATATTCAAAATGAAATGACGGAGAATTTGAAAGATTTGCAGACCTGTCTGTACCTTTTTATTCTCCTCTGTGTTTATTTGAGTTTGACAGGATATAAAATAATCCATCCAAATCCTTGGGTTCTTTTTTTTAGTACTGTAGGAAATGACATAGAAAGTAGTTTTATTATCTGTATTATAGAGGCTTCTAAATGCCCTAACAGAGATTTGAAGTCTACTGTACCCAGGAGTGGGAAATATTTGATAAGGAAGTCTGTTTTGAAGATCTTAAAGTTTAAGTAGATAGCACAAAGGATGGGCTAAAAAGAAGTTTCCTCATTAGTTCTGTAGTGAAAAAGGTACAAGGATTGTGATTCGTCCTGGGAGCATCTGGTGGAGGGTCAGTGCAGACTGCCTGAGATCTCCTGTCCAGGATTTTAATCGCACGACAGTATTTCTGGCTCTACAGCGAGCAATCATCACCTCTTTCATACAAAAGAGTCTCAGTCTCTGAATATATAATTTTATTGAATATGATAATTTTCAAACTGATGAGAACAGTGTTACTTATTGCAGGCGAGATCTACAGGTTGGCATTATCTTGTTTTGTTGTTTGTTTGTTTGTTTTTTTTTTCCTTCAGCCCCCTGCTTTGCAGCATATATATGTAGGTATAGTGGTTGCACGGGCAAGATAGTGCCAGCCTGACAGCTGGGTAATAACATGTCACATTATGTCCTCTAAAAGAAATAAATCAAAAGTCAAATTAAACTGTAGCGTATAAAAAGACTTTAATGATACACATTGCAAAATTTGCAGTATAATCTTGTAGATGCAATTTGGCTGCCTTCCGTGAGAGAGGGGGTATGCCTGGGTGACATGAGCAAGAATCTCAGGCTGTGTTTATGTGTCATCCCCTCTCATACAAGCAAAAGGATTTGCAGGAGCGTTTTCATGGTCAGCATGTAGCTAAACCAAGGCTACATTGTCATGAAGCTCTCAGAAGTAGGAGAGCATAAATAGGCTTTTAAGACGTATTTTGAAATGTCATTGTTTTTCCCTTGAAACCAGAACCCTCCTGCCTGTCAGATATGTGTATGCATCCTTCCTTCAGGAGACGGTAGGTGGGAGAGGGGATCGATCCTGAAAGGCAGTGCTTGGGGTGGCCTGCTGCTCCATGGGCAAGGTTGTGCCTTAGGAGAAAATGCCAAGGGACAGCTGGGAAAGGTACTTGGTTTCAGGTATATTCCTATGTTTTAATGTTGGCATTTATCTTTTTATAAACTTTTTTTTTCTACCTTTAAAATAAAGGATGTGAACCTTTGTTGTATTGGAGTCAATCTGATATTTCACTTCAACTTGTTTCGATTTAACTCAGTTTAAGGTTAATCTATATAATCTGGGATACTTTTATTTCTTTGGAGGTAACAAATACAAAACCAACAAAAACAAAAAACCTACCAATGTCGCTTGTCAAAGCCCAAGATCGTTTTGGAAATTGGAAGAAATGAGACATTTTCTCATTAACTTGCAAGGGTCAAGCTGACGAGTAGCAGCATCAAATACCAGGATACAGAGAAGATGGCAAAAAGCAAGCAGTAAGAAAAGCAGCCACTAATTCAGGCTTAATTCTGTATTACTGTAGTGACGACTTACATTTTGATACTTGGTATTTAAATAAATAAATAGATAAATCTTCCCACCCTCCCCTTCCACTGTTTGAACGGCCACAAATATGTTCACCGGTTTGTGAAGGTGTTTATGCCTGGTCACATATGAGTCAGTGAGGTTGGAAAAAATCACAGATTTGGAAAGGGTTATAGCACCTGATGTGCAACTGTATGTTAATTTGTTACGAAATGTACCTATAAATGCATGGCTAAGACAGTGGAGTGCTAAGTCGGGTGAAATTTGTTGCTCTCACAATAGTGACACATCTAGGAGATTTTAAAATTCAGTTCAATCATGAATAGCACAGCTCTGCAATAGTTTTGCTGACACAAACTTCTGCAACATTCATTGGTCTTTCAAAGAACTAGGAGAAAGAAATCTTTTTCTCTTATTCTTGCTGTGGGATATATAACTGAGAAAAAGAGTGAAGATGATGAAACATCCCCTCCTAGCCAGTCTCACTGTGAGTATATGCTGAAACAGCCTTGCAAATGCTGTTTATAGCTCATCATGACTGCTATGTTATTTTGATAGCTTTGTTAAATAAATGAGGCATATATTACACATCTCATTGGTATTTAAACAATTGACAGATTTTAGTATGTTGAATGTATTCTCTGCTTGCATCTTTCACAACTTAAATTTCTTTGTATTTCTAATGTGCTTTTTTTGTCTCAAAAATAGCTCTTGGTACTTCTGCAAACTACTTTGACTATCTTAATAACTGTAGGGAAAAAGTATTGATTTTCTGCTAAAAATCTGAATCTCAGAAAGCATTTAGTGTTTAGAAAATAATCTGCGTAAGTGTCACTTCACAAAAACTGGGCATCAAAAGGCAAGCCTTCCCCAAGAATTGCTGTGGAGTAATCCTAATTAGGATTGAGTAATCCTAATTAAGTTTCACTATTGAAGTCCTGGGGTTTCAGCAGAACATTGATTATTTTTAAAATGGTGCTGCTCACAGCTAGTGGCAGAGTTGATGGTATTGCAGCTAAATATTTTCCATGTCAGGTAATGTCTCATGGGGAAGAATTGTTTATTAGTGAAAAAATTTAAATCTTAATTTTTGTGATTTGGGGGGAAAAAAAAAGCAGAAATTAGTAGGGTCTACATTTACCTTCCCATGTTGAAGCCCTGCAGTAACTGTATGTAAATATTAAGCTCAGAGTGTTGCATTTGTTTGTTTTTAAAGGGGAAAATGCTAAAGGTTTAATATAGTTTTCAGAATACATAACGTTGTTTCAGCAGGTTACCATTTGAAAAAAACCCTACAACCCTACTGTGTTGAGGGTAACCAAGGTGCAGGAATTAGGCCGTGGTGCCTGGCAGTTGTGCTCCGTGGGCGTGCTGACTTGTCCCATCTGTTAGCAAGGATCCTGCGGAGCCAGGGTCACCCTTTACAGCTGTGTTGCAGGATGCTCAGAGAAGAGGGCTAGTGATGCAAACACTCTTTTGGAGAAACAGTTTTGAGTGTAGTAGAGCTGCCACCTCTGGTACAAAGTAAGCAACAATTTACAATTTGTTCTGCTGCCAGAGTGATGGATATTTTTTGGGAGAGGGTGGGGGTGCAGAGCCTCTGACGGAGTCCAGCCTGGTTTGGCTCTTTGGGAATGTCTGAGAGCTATGTGGTACCTCAGTCTTTTTCTGCAATCAGCAAGAATTCATGGCTCTACAAATACCTTGTAAAACTTGGGCTCCAAAGCATCATAATCATGGCTTGGCTGTGTTCCCCACCCACCCTTCCCTTGTCTGTTAAAAGAAGGGATAAGATAAAGCCAGAGGCACTCTTGCTCTGTCTTCATCAAGATTTAGGTCCAGTTCCTTAGGACCTGAAGGTACTATGCCTAACTATATTGCATGCAGGTATCAATGCTTTTCAAGAGCAGGGAGGGAAGTGACGGTCACCTTTGCACTGCTCAGTAGATATTGCTGTGTTGTGCATAGTTTGCCTGTTGAAATGATACCAGCCTGATCAGGAATCCTTGCAGGAGAGCTGCTCTGCTTCACAGGTCTTGGATGGCCCAGCTCTGCTGCTCTGTCGCTGTCCTAGCGCTCTGTGCATCTTGACTGGGAGGGGCTGATGGAGCCGGTGAATCCCTGCGCCCAGGAGGAAGATCTGGGCAGTTAGCTTAGCAACACGGAGGCTCCTTCTGTCTTTAGTGACATGCAAAGCAGCCTTAAGGGAGAGTCAAATCCTATTGACAAGTTAACAGTCTGTGTTAATACCCTCTGGAAAGCCAAAGACATCTGTCCTTTAGGTACAATTTGCTCAAGTGAGATGAGGCTGAACATGCTGGAGAAAGACATAGCTGTAGTAAGAAATCTATTATATATTGCTAAAGTAAATCACAAAGTGGTCATTAGAAATCTACCAAAAGAGAAGTTAAAGCAGTATGTTATGTATATGATATTTACATATCAAGCTTATAAGGTATTTTTTGCTACAGGCAATCAATAATAGAGGTGGAACTTGTTTTCCTTCTTTTCTTCTTTCCTACTGTACACCCTTGAAACTTGTCCCCTGCTGGATTTCACGTGTGTGTACCCATAATAACATTCCTAGTTAGTGGCGAAACTCTGACAGCTCTACAGGTTTCTCTGTGAAAGAGTTCATTAAATGCCAGCCAGTAATCCGCTGGCATTTGCTAATGTAATGCTGTAAAGCCAATCTGTTTCCCTTCCTTCTTGCTTCTGAGCAAACGAGAGGAGAAAAAACTCAGAATTAACGCTGGCAAATTGTTTCTTTTAAGCCAAAAAATGGAAGACCGCATATTCATTGACAAACTCTGACTGAGCTGTGTTACCTGGTGATAAAGTAACATTGATAACTAGAGATTACATTGCCAGTTAAAATAAATTTATAGCCATTTTGCATTTCAAAACTTTGCAAAGAATCTGGGGCACAAAGGTAAACTGGATGCTATTGGAATCTGGCAAAAGTTTGGTTTTACGAGATATTTGTGTATTCTAGGTCTAGTTTATTCCTTTTCATAAAATATATACTGTCTCCCACAGTTCTAGACAGCACAACTGAAGCAGCTGTTGAAAAATCTGCCTTGAGACAAACAGCACGTGACAGGCCAACTCCTCCCACGATTACCACTCCAACCTGAAGCCTCTTGGCACAGCTCACAAATTGGCCAGATCTAGTTAGGGTGGGACTTCCGAGCAAGGCCAGGGCAGCTGCGGGATGAATGTCTCTGTGCGAGCCCTGCCAGCAGCCTGCGGTAGGAACCAGGACTAGGATGTCCCTGGGGGAAGGTGTCAGCACCGCTCCTTTAGTGGGCTGGAGGAGTTGATCTACTATAGTTGCAGCTACCCTGATCAGCAGAGATGTGAGGACAAGGACTGCACTAAGTCTGTGTCATGCTTGTTGACTTGGGAGAGGAGGGTGGTTTAGAGACCACATAATTTAGGTGGCACTGATGAGTGCACCTGCTTAAGCACTGAGTAGATCAAGAGACATTACTAGGAGTACAGAAGATCTGCTAAGTGTGCTGCCTTCCTCAAATGATAGAACAGCCGCTCTGCTTGCTTTCTAAATGCAGTGACGTTTTGTTACTTCAGGCAGCGGCAAAATGCCAGGGTAGGTGCTAATCAAAAGTATAAATAGACTCAAATGTGCGGAGGGAAACAGTGCAATGAAAAATGTTTTCCCAAAACATACAGGGCCTGAAACTGTAAAGCATTTCTCTTTTGTCAAGACAGTTGGGAACTGCTTATTGCAGTCTCAAAGCATTATTAAGGGGCTCAGCAAGGTTATTACTTAGCTGTGGTATTGGGAGTTAAAAAGGTTGTTTGGGAAGTACTGTCACTTACTTGCATTAGCTGCAGGAGTGGCTTATTGTCCCATAACTTGTATTCATTTTATCTTTGCCATAATGTCTGTGTATATGGAACTTATGGTGAAGCCAGTCCATGAGAGCTTCTGTTCCTGAAGGATGGGGATTAGCCATTTCTCCACAAGATGTGCACAAAGCCAGTGGCAACTGGTCCTTTCTGCCATCAGGAGCTGGCAAAATACAAATCAATACCTGATTTCTCATTTGCAGCAGCCATGAAAGACTTTCATGTAACAGTATTATTTTAAATTCAAAAATTTTCTTCTAATTCATCTTATTGCATCCCTGAAAATGTTGGTCCTTATTTCCAATAGCAGTAAAGTTGATGGATGTTCTACCAATGGCTCTCCAAAGGCTCTCCTGGCTGCCTTGCTGTAACATACCATGAATTGTGTGTTATTTCTCAGCTACACTGGTGTCAAAGACTGAGCTAAAGCACGTATGATTCACCTGATACAGTAATATGATTACAGAAATGAAGACATGAATCTTTTGATTTCTTGGAACACATTCTCTTTGCAGGGGGTATGATGTATCTGTTCACTTGAGAAATATCTTTGTGCTTTCCTGAATTATGGGCGTTGTAGACTGGTGTCTCACACAATTCATAACTTTGTTAAGTAAATGTTAGAGTGTGCATGTATGTGCATACAGTTGCATACAAGTTGACTATTGTGCTGAAGTCTTTTTGTGCTTGTGTAGTATCTAATGGTGTTCTTTTACCTTTGTGTCAACCTCTTGGCACCATCAGAGGCTGCAGTTGAGAATGTTGATTGCTTTGTGTGTATCATACATGTTCTTACAGGCATACGGGTAAGTATCTCCAGTAAGCTGTTTGTATTTTCTAAGTGACCATGGGAAACATTATTGCATTTCTTTTGCAATTTTGTTAACCTTTGTCTATGAAACAAAATCTGAAATGCCTGAGGTTTTGCAGATCATAACTTTTATGATAATCATAAATCATGCTTTTTTGTTTTACAAGCTGTTTACATATGGAAGCATGAGAGCAATCAACCGCGAGCTACTTCTTTCGCAGGCATTTCATTTTTTTCAGGAAATATATTTTAACACTGGCCTTAAAGCAGAAACTCAAATAGTTTCAGAATACACTATTAGTTCTTATGGTCGCTTGTTTATGTTTTGCTTTTGTCCCATGCTTTCAAAAAGATTTCCCAAATGGAACCTGCTGCAAAATTTTGTACAAGCTGGCATTTGAGAATTCATAGGCCTTTCAGGAACTGAATTGTTTGATAAAATTAGTAATCGCTTATAAAGATTTTCTCTACAGAGTAGCCATTCTAGAGGTTTTTCCTGCTTTGGTTTAATTCAACGTGCCCTTCAAATTAAAAAAAAAAAGGGAAAAAAAAGGAAAATGTTTACATATGATGGATGCAATGAAGATCTTATGAGGAGTCCTGTGAAAGATCTCCTGAGTTGTTAAATGCATACTGCAATGTAAGCTGTCAAAGGAACACTCAAGCTATATTAATATTTTCTGTCTTGTAGGAATGAGACTTATACATCCAATTTACTGTAGTTCTGATTTGTTCTTCATGTGTATGGACATAGCACATATTTGGAAATACAGTACAAAGGTCTCAATCTGCTGTTCATTTGTCTGCCACTGACTGAATAGCAAGTTTGAGGCCTGATCCCACCCCAAAACTGATAAAATGCAACAGTTTTGCAGTTTTTCTTTTAATGTTATGTTTGTCAATACAGTTTTGTAAATATAATGCAGAGATGTGCTATGTTATGTCATAGTGTGTGTGTGTGTGTGTGTAT